>JAIUZE010074831.1:0-50694 GCA_022085475.1 Heliosperma pusillum
TTTATTCAGAAAATAAACTAATTTCCTAAACCCATAATGAGTTGGTTGTGGTTTTCACACACGGCTTTCAATGAATTCGTCACTCCATCGACTCATACTCATACTCGTATCATCCGCCCTTTCTTCAAAAAGAATCGTCACGATTCTTAGATCGTTCAAGTCCACCAGGATCAAACACGAGGGACTTGTGATTGCAGCACGTAGCCATTATATGACTAAGCTTCTCCCAATTATCAACTTCATGTACTTGAAATTGAATCTTAACTTGCGAATGAGAGCTTGTTGCTGCCCCTAAATTGAGTTCAGCAACCTCATGTTCGTCTTCCTTTACGTGTGGCAGCCTTGGAGGTAAGTCTTCATTAGACACCCCTGTGAAATTATCCAACCACCATTGGGCAACTACATTGTTGTCCCTTCCCACTGCTGGAACCGTAGATATTATAAGGGGGTAAATGTCTCCCATGTGTTGCAGAACGCGCTCCACACACGAGGGTATAGGGCTTGTGGCGTTGATGCACTGCAACGGTAAGATTTGTTTGAACAAACAGACTCGTTCCAGGCTATAGGGAATTTCATCATCGTAAACATAAAAAACAGGAGGCAAATCAGGATTGAAAATCTTTAAAGGCTGCATCTTTTTTTTTTTTTTTTTCCGGATGAACAGTACTTCACCCGTGAACAGTAATTTTTTTTTTCTTTTTTTTTTTTTGAATTTGATGTGCCTAGGACCGTCTTGAATTTAAGGAAATCAAGAGCCTAAGCTCTAATACCACTTATGATACGAAAATTACTCGAAGAGTAAGATTCATTAACTTGCAGCGGAAACAGACTATGTAACAGTCGTGCAGACTGTTGCTTTTCGTTGAAACTGGAACAAGTAACAGTGATAAGAACTGTGATATGGAAACACACGGATGTAACAGTCTGGATGACTGTTGCAACGAACAGAAACACACGAACAACAACAAACGAACAAAGGGATATTTGACCGACCTAGACCTATAGATCGTTCAATGGTGATTGATACTCAAGACCTATTGATTATCAATCGAATTAAAGTTTGAAAACGCGTCAAACTATAACCAGGTTTGGATCGAAAACGCGTCGAACCGAAAATAACACAATTGCAAGGCAAAAGTTGAGTTTTTCTTATTGATTGAATTCATTAAAACCTAATACAAGACCCTCTATTTATATGTAAATATGACCGTCCTAAACTAGGATTTTCCTAAAATCGACTTTCCTAAAATTATTCTAATTGTCTTGCTCTTATTCTTTACCGTAATTAGGAAACTAACATAAACTAGTAATAAACTTTTATTCAGAAAATAAACTAATTTCCTAAACCTATAATGAGCTCATCATTTTTGGATCAGTAGTGATTGGTGTGATTACTCACAACCTCAGTTACATGTATTTGTTTCTAGTTACAAATATTTATGCCTGTCTCCATGAGTTTGACACACCGTCTCAGTACATTGTCTGATGAACTGCTTGAACTTGAGAACTAGAAAAACTAGAAAGTAACTGTTATTTTTGTTGATGCTTCATAAATTATAGGATGGCGGAGTTTGGATCGCTTCAAGGAGCTGTGCCTCAAAAGCTATTCAGTGCCCCACAGATTCAACAAGTGTAAGCCTAGCGACTGTAATTTCTAGATGGTCAGTGACTATTTCTTGACACGGATTTTAAAATATGTTCACTGTAACAGGAAATTGAGAAATAACTCATTCAATGGAACATTGGATTTGGGAGATAGCATTAGCCAACAGTTAGAACTTGTTGATTTTGAGAACAACCAAATTTCTGCTGTGACACTTGGCTCTAAGTACACGAATACATTAACGTGAGAGTCTCGATTTACCCTATCAAACTTACTACT
Source organism: Heliosperma pusillum (assembly GCA_022085475.1). Classification (NCBI taxonomy): domain Eukaryota; kingdom Viridiplantae; phylum Streptophyta; class Magnoliopsida; order Caryophyllales; family Caryophyllaceae; genus Heliosperma; species Heliosperma pusillum. Next base: position 1,883 of record JAIUZE010074831.1, read on the forward strand.
CACTCTTGCCTATGAATAAATTTTCTAAGATTTAGTACATAATAAAACGTGATCAAAATGGGTGAATGATATTGCAGATTGATAGGAAATCCGGTTTGCACGACTCCACTCTCTAGTACAGATTACTGCCAGTTGCTGCGGCAAACAAGAAAACCTTACTCTACGAGTGTTGCTAATTGTGGCAGCAAAGCATGTCCACAAGATCAAAAGCTCAGTCCTCAGAGTTGCGAGTGTTCTTATCCTTATGAAGGGACTATGTATTTTCGGGGACCTTTTTTCAGAGAATTGACCAATGCTAACACTTTCCATAGTTTGGAAATGAGCTTATGGGTGAAACTTGGCCTGACGCCTGGTTCTGTTTCTCTTCAGAACCCTTTTTTCAACACCGATGACTATCTTCAAGTGCACGTAGATCTTTTCCCAACAGCGGATAAGTATTTTAATCGATCTGTAATACAAAAAATCGGTTTTGATCTAAGTAATCAGACTTTTAAGCCTCCCAAAGAGTTTGGACCGTACTACTTTATTGCATCGCCTTATGTTTTCCCAGGTAATGTGTTGACATCTTCTGTTTTTAAGACTGTTTATAATACTAACTCCACTCCATTCTTGTTGTCCCCATTTGACATTGATGCTTATCTGACATCAAGTTTCCCTACTAAATTTCCAAATGTTTGACAACTATTTTAACATTATCATTTGCAAATCGTAGCAATTTCTGTATATTTTGTGATAATATGCAGTCATAGTTGATGTCTTGTGATAATCAAAGTCAAATGAGGACAATATAGTATTATGTCATCTACCACTTCTTATTTTATCAGTTAATATGTTTGCTAGCTGCAAGCGGAAGACCTTCTGTAGGCTTAATTGCGGGTGTAGCTGCTGGTTGTGCGTTTCTCATATGTGTGGTAGTGGGCGTCGGTATTTATGCTATATATCAAAAAAAGCGTGCCGAGAGGGCCATTGGTTTGAGTAGGCCATTTGGTAAGTATATTATTCCGGGAATTACTCCGCTTTTTAGTGTGAAATCATCATTTCAAAATTCCATAGGTCTTCTGGTGTGTCAAAGTTAAGTTTTATTTCAGTTTCTTGGGGTTCAAGTGGAAAAGATAGTGGAGTTACTCCTCAGTTGAAGGGAGCAAGATGGTTTCCGTATGACGAGCTAAAGAAGTGCACCAATAATTTCTCTGATAGTAATGAGATAGGCTCGGGAGGGTATGGCAAGGTTTGAATCATATTACCCATTAAGTACTGTCTCCTCTCCTATTGTTTTCTGTCAAGAATAATGATGGGTTTAATATGTTGATTAATCAATCGTACAATTGATCATCAGGTATATAAAGGAGTGCTAGCTAACGGCCAGCAAGTGGCCGTCAAGCGAGCTCAACAAGGATCTATGCAGGGTGGGATGGAATTCAAGACCGAGATTGAGATGCTTTCACGGGTTCACCACAAAAACTTAGTTGGTTTGTTGGGTTTCTGTTTTGAACAAGGGGAACAAATGTTGGTTTATGAATTTATGCCTAATGGATCCCTCAGAGATAGCTTGTCTGGTGAGTCCTGTCTTCAGCTTGAAATATATCTATGATCATGATCATGATTTTTCGCGCACCATGTAATGTTCTTATATCCTGAAGTAGTAGTCAATGGATACAATTTCCATTACTCGGTTCTCTATACAAGCAATGGGAAATGCGCAAAAATCCGATCCCTAGTTTTCCAAGATAACCTGTGAGGTACAAGCCATAATGTTGTTTTAAAACATATTCAATGGAGCAGGAAAATCTGGCATCCTTCTTGACTGGAACAGAAGACTGCGCGCTGCCTTGGGTTCAGCCAGGGGATTAGCGTATCTTCATGATCATGCAAATCCTCCCATAATCCACAGAGATGTCAAGTCTACCAATATACTGATGGATGAAAACATGACAGCAAAGGTCTCGGATTTCGGCTTGTGTAAGTTGGTTTCTGATGGTGCCAAAGGTCATGTCTCTACCCAAGTCAAAGGAACGATGGTATGCTACAGCCCTTTATATAATGTTGTGTCTTAGATCATACTATGTATTCTTGATATTCAGCCCCTATATACAGCAGTTTAGTGCCCTCCGGCCTCCTGTTTTCTCGTATTTCCCTTTTCATCCTTTCTTCATCGTCTTACCTCATATTGATGGTTTAGCATGACTTTATAATAAGCCAGATATAATTGCAGGGTTATCTTGATCCAGAGTACTACATGACACAACAGTTGACTGAGAAGAGTGACGTTTACAGTTTTGGTGTACTTATGCTTGAACTACTCACAGCTAAACAACCGATTGTGAAGGGGAAGTACATTGTCCGAGAGGTTAAAATCATGATGGATGAAAACAACGACGAATTATGTGGTCTAAAGAACATGATTGATCCAGTCCTCAAGAGTATCCCACATTTGGTTGGTTTCAAAAGGTTTGTGGAGTTAGCAATGCAATGTGTGGAAGAAAACGCTTCAGACCGTCCTGCAATGAACGAGGTGGTTAAGGAGTTAGAAAGTATTTTGCAGAGTGACGGTATAAGCTCAAGCTCAACATCAGTATCTTCGTCGATAACAGATTTTGGAGCCGGAAAAGGAGTCCCAAAGCATCCTTATGATGCCTTGATAAAGCGGGAGGCCACTGATAATGACGCCTTTGACTACAGCGGCGGATATACGCTGCCTGCTAAAGTAGAGCCCAAGTAGGCTAGTTTTGAGATGTTCCAAGATGTTGAAGTTCTATCTGTTTTATAGTGTTTGAAATTGTAAAGAAATAATTATTTGCGCAGAATGGAAAGCTGTGGAACTGTAGGTACTATACTCAAATGTTGTTAGGAATATATGGTTGAAATTCTCAAAATTCCACAAGAGTGACTATAATGTGCAGTCAATGGATTGTTCTATATACAACATTTTCAATGTTGTCAAACGTTGGTACAGAGTTGTCAAGTTTCATTAACAAAATTGTCGCAAAGTTATTAAGTTTAAAGAAATAATTAGTAAACTCAATAATTTTGTAAAGTAACTCAAAAACTTAAAATAGTTCAACAACTTTATGTAATACTCCGTAGCTCAACAATTTTAAGATGGTTGTATTACAACCAGTTATATGATAGTTTTTGTGCTATAATGTAGTTCTTTTTCATATTATAAGGCTATTTATTTTGAGATGATTATATATAGGAAATATGTCGCCATAGACTGAAATGGACAATTAACGACCTTCAACAAAGCAATGAACCATTAATAATGGTAAATAGAGGCACTATTAGTTTGTGCTAATGCATATTGGACTGAGGATACAACTCTTTTAAGTTTATGCTTTTTGAATGTTCGGTTGTAGGGACTTATGCCAATCTAGGTGGTGGAAGGTATTAGTGCTCGGTGGTGAAGAGCATGATAGTGATTAACGATAATGAGTGTCTGGGGAAGCGATGGTCATTGCGATAATTGGTGGCCGGAGACGCCGGTAGTTGTGGTGGTGGTAGACTAATGGGGGAGGAGGGTTTCCCTCTTTTTTTTCAACATAGTAGATAGACGTATAGAACATAATACATGAGAAAATGAAAGAGAGAAATGGGAAGGGTATAATTGTCAATTGTATACTGTGATGAGTAAAATGAATACTGCGAAAATCACCACATAAGGAAATTTTACGTAATATAATAGCTTTTTGTGGTGCGTGAGTTGTGGCTACGTGGTGCGAGGGTGAAGGAGCCCTAGGTAGCACCAAAACGGACACGGACACGGACACGACACGGACACGTGATACGGCATCTCGTGAAATTTAGGACACGGGACACGGCATTTAAATTTAATAAAATATATATTTTATAGTTATAAATAACATAAAATTTTATTTTTTTATTAGTATTTGATATTAAATGTAAATAATTGAGTGTAAAACTTGATTTTAAGTATAATTTATTCTCATTTTCCACCCAAACTCATCTTCTAATAAGTTTTCTCAGCCAAACTCATCTTCTAATCAACCTCTTCCAGTCTTTCAATCTCACATTCCTTATTTACAGGTGTCCGTGTGTCCGTGTGTCCGACACAGTGTCCGACACGGGACGGCTGGTTAGGAGAAGTGTCCGTGCTACCTAGAAGGAGCCATGTAGGTGGCACGGGTGGTGCGAGGGTTTAGCGGTGGTGACGGGACTGGGGAGGGAGGGGTGGGTGGATGCTTGTTGATGGGTGGGTTGGTGGGTGTGTTGAATTGGTTTTTAAGTGAAGTAAAAGAGAAAAAAATGTCAAGTATAAAATCATGACAGTGGTATGTAAATTGTAAGAGACTGACGTTTGTATATGAAAAGCCAATCGCCTTGAAGCACTCACTGTAAAATATAATAGGTGTGGTTTTGGTGGTTAACTTGGGTGAAATTTTCAAGGATTTCGGGTTCAAGCCTCCCCAAGAGTAATCTTGTGGAGTATTTGTAGCCTGAGGCATGCCTTCTAGACTTCGAGTATGTCACCCCAGATGACTTACCTGGTATGCAGGCTATTATGATTGCCGAGGGTATTCACAACCGATGTAATTAATGTTAATAAGGAAAGTGGATTATGACAAGAGTTGCTGACAAATAAATACCATTGATCCATCACCCTCGCATCCCGTCCCCCAGTGTTACAGCAACCAAACAATGTGTAAGCTACAAAATTATAAAAAAGACTGAATTTCGTCAAGCCGAAAATCGAGGAGTTCCAATACAAAATATCAAACATCCACTCTGGCAATACCTGTCAAAAAACTGAAAGAGTAGCAAGAGTTTTACAGTTCCAATGAACACAAAGGATAGAAAAAAATCCAGAAGAATGGCAATATATCATGCTTCAGTACATATAAGTCTACATACACTTTCTTATGAAGTCTTTCACACAAAAAAAGCCAAAACTCCACTGAATGTCAAAATAAAATTAACGTTCCCGTTTATGTTGAGCTAACAGGCATTAAGCATTTGAGAAAAAAACCACGGTATGGAGGCCGCCTACGCAAATCTGCAGAAAAATGAAGAAATGACCAAGAGGGTCAGATGTCCACACTCCCTGAGAGTACCTCTTCATCACATAGATCAGCATAAACATCAAGTGCAAGGTTTTCAATGGCATAAGATCAGTCACTAGAAGTAGCAATCAAGAATAACTCTTTCAAACAGTCATCTAACACAAGAATACACGCCAAGAAGTTTCAGACATTCAGAATAAAAGCCAAATCTCGTTTAATCCAAATAATTACTCCGACCTCCATAATACACCATATGTCCATATGGAGTACTTCACAAGTCATAACATAGTTCAAACGGCTGCCATATACTAATGACAGATTTTGCAAAAGATACTTATCATGATGGAAGAATTCAAAAACTCAATTTCAAATTGTAAAAGTCAGGAGTAAGTCTACAACGCAGTAAATGTTTATGAAGATGTTCAAAACTACATTCAAAGAACCGGAAGGAAATCATGTGAGGTCCAGTTTAAGACAGCTGCAAGCCTGCAACTATTCGATTCATTTTGGGATCTGATGCACTCATGCACTACATCACCGCTCGATACCTCAGTGGATTGACTCTGCTACATAACTTAATTTCCCCGTTATATCTATCTTATGTAGGCATAAATAAGTACTCCCTCCGACCCAGACCAAAGATAATACTTACTATAAAGGCTACAAACTTGAAAATCAAAAATTCTCACACAAAAGTCAAGCTGACACTCTAATAAGCACTGAGCCCGATTCAGGAGCACTGAGTCAGATTCCGGCAATTGAAGTTGAGTCTGAGTAACATAAGCACATACCTCACACAGCTTTTGTAGCATATTTCGACAAAAATGAAGCATAGTCAAGGCAAAGATCACAAGGATGTAGAAAGAAAATTGCTTTTTCCGTATCTCAAGCATGACAAGTTCGCAGTGTAAAGGCACATGCTCTCCACACAGCCTAAATTATCATCCCGGGTTTTATTAATGGCACAGGGAATGCAGACAAAGTTAAACTGTCAGGTTTGCAAGTATTAGCAAGTGCAGCCATCAAAAAATTTCAGATACAATTTTATCAGGCCAATAGAAACATAATACATAACAGACATAACCAAAAGAAATCGAACCAAGTAGCTGGAGATACTCAATTACAGATCTTTATTTTTATAAAAACCAAAAGTTCTTGTATGACATGCTAAAATGCAGTGCTTAGAAGGTATAAATATCAGTACAACATTGTTAAATGGCATCAAATCTCAAGTGAGCAAAACAAACCTGGTAAATGAAAACTCTGGCATTAGATACATTCAAGCAGTATCCATTCTCTCAGTCTTCCACAAGCGTCGTGAAAAAAAAATCTTCACAATGTACGAATTTTAAAGAACACAGCAAAATCACTGCTATTTTACCAAATCCTAGAAAACGCAGGCTTTGCATTTTGAAGGTGAGCACACTAACACTCTGGGACTATTGTCCAGAGACGGACACAACCATCCTCTCCCGAACTAAGAATGCTGCATTCATCAGAGAATTCCACATCATATACTCCACCTAGGTGAGCAGACTTAATGGTTCTCCTAGCAGAAGCAGGCTTCCCAAGTTCATAAATTATGACGCATGTATCAAGGGAGCCAGTAGCAACCAAAGTACAGTCAGGGGACCATGCCAAGCAGTTTATACGGGCAGAATGGTACAGCATGTTGTTAAGTTTTACCTGATAAAATAAGCAATTACTGAAGTTAACACTTTGACATTTGTTTCCCTCCTAGTCATGCACAGCTGAGGATAATCTAAACACCATATGCAGCTGACAAGAAGGATAAGCACAAAGTTCCAGTGTTTCATGGTTGGGTGTTCGATTAAGTTTAGAACGTGTTCAAATTTGTAGAATGCTTCTAGGTTCAAATTTGAAGAACTCCAGCAATCAAGCATGCTAACAAACTTCATTCTATTACATAACGATTCGGTTCAAGGATTGAATAATCGAACACTGAACCACGCAACAACACTGCATCAAACTAAGATTGTGCATCTGATTGTCTCTTTTGCAGATATAAAGCCTAACATATTATTATGCCTAGATTAACATGTCCCTTTCCCCATGACCCCACCGCACCACATAACCACCCCCAATAAAAAAGCACAAAGGAGGAGAGATAAAACCATCAGTTTTGCACTTTGCGTCAACATACCTCTCTGGTGGAACGATCCCAAACAACAGCCTCACGGTTGGCATCACCTGACGCAAACATAGAAACATCTGGAGAATAACGTATTACATTTATTGCACCACGATGCTTCTCAAGAACTGCCTCTTCTGACAAAGTATCACCGGAAATAGAATATATGCGTAATTTACCATCTTGCCCACCCAGTATTGCTTCCGACCCATCAGGAGTTATAGCAGATGCTGTCACAGTAAATCCAAGGTTAATGCTTGACAGAATTTTCAAACCACTAAGCATTACAGCTCCATTGTCAGTAGCAACTAAGACAATTTGAGGGTTGTGAAGAGCAACACTCAAGTCCTTTGGTTGATATCCAACATCCACATGCTCCGCAGCTGCACATTCACCAGCTTGTAGAGGAGCTCTCCACACCTGATAAATGAAGTTTATTCAATTGTCAGAAACTCTTAACATAACTTTCTGATAACGATTAGGTTCCACTACACATTGTTATCTAAGCTAAAAACATAAATATAGAGGAGAGACATTTGGCTACTAAACAAAAGAATGCTAAAAGCAACCTCGTCTCGAAATTTACTGATAAATATTAAAACAGATTGTCAGATTTAGACCTTGCAAATGACCCAACCACAATAACCTGATCTGCACCTAGACGGAAAGCCCGAGTTTGACCCACAGGCCACAACCCGTGTTCACCCGACCTTATCCGACCCAACCACAAGAATGTTTATTATCGCATACTGACAATTAATCATAAATAACTTTATTAGAGAATATTAGGAATATTCTTCCTGATATTATAATATCCCTAATAACAACATACTAGAAAATGACCCGAACCCGACTCAATCCGACCCGAATTCTTGCAAACGCAGAATGACCAGACCTGTACCCCACCCAGTTAACCCATTTGCCAGGTCCTGTCATTACATCAGTAAATGACGGTAAAAATTCACTGAAAAATAGGAAGTGGATATAAGCCACTATAGCTTACATATAAGAAGACAACACTGATGGAATCTCACGGTTCATTGTATTTGTAATGGTAGAATCTTATCAATATTTCAAATACTGATATACTCGGTCAGCAATGTGCATTAATTAGTATTAGATATGTGGACTTGCCTGCAACTTCTGGATCCCATAGGAACGAAACTGAAACTAAAGAATGTACAGGATTTATAAAGCTAAAGGCAGATAAACGGGTGATGGAACAGATTTCTGATTACCTAGCTAATTTTTATTAATAACCTCCCCATTATTGTCAATCAAGGTCTTAGAAATCTGGCAAGATGTATAGAAGCTTAAATTCAGATATGTCGACAGTATCAAGGCATGGATTATGGCATAGAATGCTGATAAATAAATTATCATCGAGAGGAACTGTATTTACCCTCAGTAGTCATTGAAGTAGGTCATAAAGTAGTGTGACATATTGCCGTGATATATGTACCGAAAGAATATCCATGACTCATACCTTATTATCAAATCCAGATAAGATGATCTCGCCTTCAACAGCAGCGAAACATTTTATTGGTGCATGATGCTTCATATTAATTTTCCCAGAATATCCAACACCACGAATCCATTTAGCAATTACACCATCATAGCTGCAGGATAGCACCGTGTTTTCATCATTCTTCAACACACTCAAGGAAGAGACATTCTTAATATGTCCGGAGAGCGTAACAGGGTCCTTCTCCAAGTCACTTGCAGAAAATATGTTTATGGAACCGCCGAGTGAAACGGTAACTAAGCTGTCATTCTGCCAAAGACATCCAACTAGCATGTCGTCTATCCCACCAGATTCAGGGCAGGTTAGTGTTTTTATGATCGTCCCATGGCCTTCTTGTGAAATTTCCCACACTTTAGCAGATTTATCAGCAGATACGGTAAGGACCTATAATGGAATGCTCATTACAACATTCTTAACACAAGAGAAATTAATGAAAAAGAAAAACTTAGGAGAACATGCAAAAGAAAACAATGTAAACATTACACTGACATGTCAAAACAACTGCACATGAGAAATTTATGATACAAATGACAGCACAAATAGGTCCCATTGTAGATGGAATTTAGAGGTTTAGTTACCGCCCTTACCGTCGTTTAAAATCATACTTGATGATTTGCAAATTTTATAACTAATCGAATGAACTAGAATCTTGAAGGTACAAAAAAACACATAAACTACTAAAAGGAATCGAGAAATGAAGACAACTAGTATGTGAAAAAATTAACAAAGTAAGCCACCCAAAAAGAATACGTAAAGGCCATTAAACATCATATTTATGTGAGGGCATGGTAAATGTGTGCAAAATGCTATATTGCTATGTATTACTACAGAATCCGTTACAGTGGCGAACCACAACCCGTGGCATTTTAGCAATTCTATTTTACTCGGAGTTTCTGCCATGGGCTAGCCTAGGCCGGGCCGAGGCCCAGCATAGGCAGGATCCACCAGTGATTTCAGATATGTTTCTTTCATCAAAAGTCAAAACAGATGGCTCGTGGTAAGCTTTCTAGTTTCTATTGTCATCCAAATGCTAATATGGAATCCCACACCAAGCTAGCAGTGTTACCTGTGAAGAAGCTCCACACACTGCTATGATTAAATATTTAAGACTTTCTAGAATAAAAAATCTGATGAAAAGTGATTTAGGCCAACAGCGTACTCTGATGTGTTGTGCAAAAGCACAAGGTGAATCCACATTTCAATGATGCCTACGAATAACCTCCAAGATTATCTAACTACAATTACGCACAAAGACAGTTTTGCTCTGGCTAAATAAAAGTACATTGTAGATACTAGATAATATTTGTCTAGTTCATGGACTCTCCTTGCGTACTTTAAAGCGAACATGCGCAAAGCTTATGAAAGTATGAAACAATGCAAAATGCAATTGAGAAAATAATACTGCGCTTACAATTTTATAAAATTTGTGACTCTAGGTTATAATGTGGTTGCATTCAGTTTATTTCTATATCATGTTTAGTGAATGTGCTCTGGGCCCTCGCAGCTTTCCTAGCAAAGCTAGATTGAGACAAGGGGTGTGTTCTTTCCCCCATGCCATTTATCTCCATTGTATTCTGTCCATCGTCATATATCCTTCAATCCCACGAAACATCATAACGGTCTAAATCACCTTTATACAAGTTTTCTTAGGTCCTCCTCAGCCACACAATCTTTTCTGTCCCCCAATTTTCAATCCTCCTAACCAGGGCACTAATTGGTCTCCGTCTCACATGCTCAAACCATCTTAATTGGTTCTCCATCATCTTGCCCTCTATATAGGTAACTCTCACATTCTACCTAACCACCTCATTTCTAAGTCGATCTTTCCTTGTATGACCACACATCCATCATAACATACACAATTCTATCACATTCATCCTTCGAATGTGACAATGTTTCACAACCAAAACACTCAAAAGTCCTGATCTAATTCTTGTCAACTACAAATTACCTTTTAGTCTATGAGGCACACCGAGATCACATAAAAACCATATGGCGCTCTTCCATTTCACTCACCCTTAACCATGTGAGCATCATCCCTATATAATTCCTCATCTCTTTGAATAATAAACCCTAAAATGATCTTCCCCTCAAAAGTGATTTTCCCCGCTTCTCTAACTTCGATTTTGGTAGACCTACATTTCAAATATTCATTTTTACTTCTCCATGGTCTAAACCCACGAGTTTCCAAAGTATTCCTCCATAGTTCTAACTCACTTTCGACTCCTTCGTCTCATCTATCAACACAATCTCATTCCAAACATGATCCACCAAGGAATGTCGTCTGACATACACAAAATCATCTACAAACATCACATTTTATGGTATTCTAGAGGAGCAAAATCAGAGGCACGCCTTACTCTAGATCCCAACGTATTCTATATGATGAGCTTCGTCTATGAGTGTTTGCTACTTTGCTAGACAGGTAGGCTAGGAAGGCTAAACATGCTGGCATACAGTGATATGTGGCTGGTTTCTTGTTTCTACGCACGCCTTTCTTCTATGCTTGCATCATACAACTGCCTACCAACAAAAGAGAGATACAGCATCTAGAGTTATAGGTCTGGCAGATCTTGGTTGCATTGAACACAAGGTGTCGTTCATAAAGTAGGCAGTGACTGAGTTTGCCAGCATAAGCATTACCTACTTAGTATTCAATCAAACTGCCTTAGCTCTTTCTCTTTCTTTTACTTTCAGAGGACAGTAATTTTCTCACAGCTAGATTCACTTCTTGGTTAAATAAAATCTCTATTCATTTGAATTTAAAAATTTTCCTTTTTTGGGCATTCATATAATGTTACTACATTTTCATCCTGGGTAAGACATGACGTACACACTAAAACACTCCCATATGAGTGTGCCCATTCTTCTCTCATATATTGTTTATATCCCACGACTTTGGCGCAAAAGCCAATGTAGCGAACTAAAGTAAGAGACCATACAAGATGAGGAGAAATGAGTTACTAACATGCTGCTCAACCAACTCAACATTGTATATTAAATTCCTACGTAAAGAAGATTGCAAATTGGTATAGCTCATGTCGGAAGCCATCAAAATAATCCTCATACAACACAAAGACATGGTAAGACTCAAAGAAAAACTGTACTGCCTACCTTTTTACTATCTGGGCTCCAACTCACTGCGTAAACACTTCCTTGATGACCATCCTCTAAGGACAGCTCTCCGATTTTGTCTCCAGTTTTTCCTTCATAAACTATACCTTTTTTATCTGAGCTAACGGTGATGAAATTGCTTCCATCTGGTGAGAACCTCACACAGTTGACAAAGTTTGAATGCTCCCTATACATTACACGATTCTGAGATTAAACAGCAAATAAAAATGATACAATGATGAGCAAACACTTTATTTGCTCTCTAGTCCGGCATACAACTAACATCAACTCTTGAAACATAAAAAAAAAATTTTAAGTATTTAACCCTTAAGCTGAATGTATAATTTGCAAAACAAATGCATTAAAAAAAAGGAATGGTTTAAGCAGGGAAAAAAAAAGAAAAAAAAACTGTGTCATAACTCAACTACTCTACTAAGAAATGTCTCAAGCAAACTACTTCAATAAAAAACTACACACATATTCAGATGTTGCGTATTTAAAGATGCAACATGAATTGTCACTCGGACAAGTTTGGGACTAAGATCACCGGAATAGCAATTAATGACATTCAGTTCATGAACTCAACAGCGTCGCAAACTCGCAATGCTCTTTGATTTATTACAACTTCTTTTTCGCTAATGGTTCGATGCCTTTCCTGTGATGACAATCATGACAAATTTTCTTTAAAGAAAAGGACATCTAACCATCCACACACACAACCATGACTTAAGTCTCGAGAAGCCTGCCACCATATGACCAACTAACCCCATGGTAAAGTTAGACAACACATAAACAAAACTGAAACAAACCACAAGACTTATGGAGACTGCAATGTATGCCAAGCTAAACACCCTTTGATAAGAAAATTTGAGCCTACCCTGGCTATTAGTAATAAACAAAAATCTATAGAGAAAATATCATTTCTAACGCATCACTTGTGATGCAAGAACACGAATAAATGGCCCTGATTAACTTCAGACAATATTTGTTCATCAGAACACTGATTATCGCTAATGTAGGTGGTCATGTGGACTAACCGTTAAAGCAATAAAAGTATGTTCACGATTGCCATCTAACAGAAGAAGAAATAAAACATTCCAAATTGTCTCATCATAGCATAGGGAAATACTACTGCCAATCACCTTATAGAATGCTTAAACTTGAAAGGTGGACCTTCATAAAAATTGATCAAAAAGTCCTCGCCGCAAGTAACAATACGGTATGGTCTTGTTGGTTTGAATGCACAACTCAAAACCCGTTTTGAATGACCATCAAAGTCTCCAACAGTAGATCCAGAATCCCACCTACATATTAGTTATCATGTCAAAGGGAAGAAAATATAAATAAACACAAACATGTGTTTGGACAGACAATTCCTAATGACAAGCATGCAAAATGAAGATAGGGCCATCTCGAAAAATTTATCGATACCCCCATTAAAAGCCAAAGGCCGGGAAAAAACAATTTAATACGCAAGATTATTGCTTATACCATCATCTTAGATCACACCAACAAACTCAAAGTTAATGAGTATCATCTTCCCTTCCGCTGAAAACCTACATTATGTTTAGTATCCAGAATACCAGCTTTTTACTGAGATTGACGCATCGCCATTACAAGGCCTGAGGTAGGCACTTGGTACAGATATTGCGCTTACTTAATATGAATAAAGTAAAACTCAAGGAAAGGGAGATTAATGATTCATGCAGATCATTTAACGGAAAATGTTAACAAAAAAACAAATGCGTAACTAATAATTCCCTTATAGATCAAACAATAAAGATCTAACAACCCCCCTTTTGTTTTCTGAATCCCCACATTTCGTCATTCGTGATAGCCCTTGAGACACTAAAGTGATGTTGTTATTGTAGTAAATTTATTGTTAAATTTCATAATCGGGCCTGGGTCCAACCCGTACTGAGGAGAGAGAGTCCACTTTATAAATCCAAGGGGGTTCCACTCTAAAACCAATTGGCAATAGAAGGAGTAGCCCATTGCCTTATAAAGTGGTAAACTCTCCCCTCTTTTCTCAATGTGGGATTACACTCACATGTGAACAATTGGGTTTCTTCACATTTATCTAATTAGGTCATACAATGATAAATCAACCCATTGTTTCCTTGGGCTTTTCGGTGTGATGAAACAAAAATGAGATAACTTGACCTTTGAGCTGTCTGTATAGAAAGCATCTACGACAGTCTCGCACGGCCGGTCTATAAACATCCTCGTTTAGCTAGGAAAGATACTTGCACAGACTCGGAAATTGCGAGCATTATCAAATTGGAATACCAAACCCTTCCAGCAACTATAAATAAGATGCACAATTCAATTACAATCCACAATCTTCATCATCGTGTAAAGGGACCTTACACGATGACTAAGATAATTCATGTAAGCCGACCCCAAATCATTTCGAGACAAAAACAATCGCATATAAATCAATTAACCCGCAAACATGAAAAGAAAAAGACACATACATAAAAGCTCTGACAAAAGATTTGCCCTTGCCATCACCAGAAGCAACAATACGAAGCATATCAGGGGACCACTGAAGATCATCAATCCGACCAGAAAGAACCTTAAACTCATTCTTCAAAACAAACCCATTGTGGGTCCCCCAGATCCGAACAGTCCCAGACACGTCAGCAGATGCGATCCATTCCGCATTCGGCGAATACCGGGCCACCGACACCGGGTAGGCGTGCTCACCGTACACCTCCACCTTCTGCGGATTGTCCAGGCTCCGGATGATAACGGAGCGGCCGTTGCAGTAAAGTATGTTGTTGGATTTCGGGTCGCCCGAGATCAGGATCCCACGCCCGCGTTCCGTTGATGGAACGCAGGCGTAGGTTTCCGATAAAGAGGCCATATGAATGTGGTTTATGGAGGTGGTAGGAAGGGGAAATTGGGAATAAGTTGAGTGGGTCAATTTTTTTTGGAGATGTTAAAATGAAGGGGGGTTTTGGTAGATGCAATGCAAACTCGCGGGAATTTCAACGACTTTTTTTTTACACGATAAAAATAGGGTGATTATATTCTATTGTTGTCACTTTATTGGATGAAATCGGTTATTCTAACACGTTGCACAAATTGATTTAGTAATATGTACCAAAAAACAAAAAAAAAAAACAAATTGATTTAGTAAATACTAATCATTAATTTTGTACAAAGTTGAATTTGAGAGGTTGTACAAACGTTGAAACGGGGCTAGACAAATTTATTGACCCGTCTATTTTGCAAAAGGAGAAAAACAATATATGTACCTTAGTAATTTTATCATTCAGTTAACAGAATTACTCTTTCACATAAGAATTTTACTATTTTACGTATATTTTTTCATAAAATTAACATTTTATACCCTTTTCCTAAACTAAGTAAATTAGCTTAATTTTCCCTAAAATCGAATCTAATTAATCTAAATCCTTAAACAATGGATTTTAATTTTCCAATTTGGTAAAGTCGTTTTGTTTTTAAGCACTTATTAATACTCATGTTTTATTTAAATATTAGATTAATTAATTAGTGAAATCAATATGTTTTAGCAGTTATAATTAATTACTTAATTAGGTTTATGGGTTAGTGGAAAGCCTTGTGGTTAAGGTGGTCGGCGGTCAACAATGGTTAGGGTGATCGATAATCGACAGTGTTTCCAGGTGTGCGCGGTGGTTAGGAGAATGGTGCGTCACGGTTGTGTGTGACTCGTGAGGGCGTGCGTCGGTGAAGAAAGAGGATGGTTGTGTTGGGTGGTGCGACTAGTTGTGAAACAGTCAGAGTGGGCGTGTCGCTTCCGTGGTTGGCATTAGGGCTGAGCAAAAATATACGATACGGTTTTAATATACGGATACGATACGGTTTTAATTACACGGATTTCCGGGTACACGATACGAATTTTCGGGTATGCGATACGGTTTTTTAAAAACCGTATCGGGTCCGGGTCGGGGAAAATCAAAACCGGGTATACTGTTTTTTTATACGGTTTAATTAAAAATAACAAAAAATAAGTTGTATGTTAAACTTTGGGTTTGATATGTACTATTTGTGTGAAACTTTGTGGGTCAATCATTGGATATGAAACTTGCAATATACTTCCTCCCTTCAACTCCAGCATACCACTTTCACTTTTGTACACTATTAATTCACAAGTGTGCATCTAATTGCAATTTTCTCTCAATATATGAGTAAAAAATATATTCATGTGTGGTCTTGTTTGATTCGTCTCTACGACTACATTAACAATATATAACTTTTATAATTTTTGCAATTACATAGCTAGCGATATTTACCGCGTAAAACGCGTCTTGGCAAATGTGATAAAGTAATATGGTAGAGTGGAGTTGAAGGGAGGAAGTATGTAACTACGTTGTGAGTGTCAAAGTTTTATGTGAACCGATGAAAGATTGCATTTTGGCATCTTAAAACTAACTTTGCAAGTAGTTTTGTTTCGTAATAATAGGCCTAGTAGATTATATGAGCATTCTAGTAATGGGTCGTAACTAATTTTGTGAAATCAAATTTTGAGTTTTGACCATTATTAATTAAACCGGATCCGGGTATACGGTTTTCGGGTACCCGGTTTAACCGGGTATACGGAAAACGGGTACCCGGTTAAACCGGGTCGTATCCGGGTATTACTTTTTGGCCTTGGAAATATCGGGTACCCGGTTTTGCTCACCCCTAGTTGGCACAACAGTCTGGATCGTTGGAGGCTGGCCGGCGTCGGAGCGAGGGAAGAAGTTCAAGCGAGGAGGGTGTGGGCTTGCTGTAGCGGTCGGTCGCGGTCGATCAGAGGGAGGTCGGCCGGATCAACGTCGGCTTGAGTGCTTGACTAGAGGTGTTGAACGGAGGTGGTGTTGGTGGTGATTCTGGTGAAGGGAGAGGGAGATGAGTGAGGGAGAGAAAAAATCAATTGGGTGAGAAAATGACAAGGGTAAGACGGTAAAAATTATATATGAAATAGTAAAATTCGTATGTGAATGTATATTGGCCGAAGGAAACTCTTTGTTCCTTCTCGTCATCTTGACTTTTTAAGTTAGTGATCTTTTGATTGTGGAAATCAATCACCGAGGTATAAGAGAGTCATCTCTACGCTTTTGTGTCATAAGTATACATCATTCATATCTATTTGCAGCTCATCTGAATTACTTACGGGAGTTTTCATTATTGATGTTGATTTGGATGACGAGGCTTGTGCCCAATCTATCGTACTCCACCAACGAGCTTTAGTCAACCGTCGTATCTAGAATCTTGTGGTAGTAATGGTTTTAGGTAATTGTTTTGCTTTTATGTTCAATATAGTGGATGTAAATATATGTAGTTAACACGGGCTACGCTATATGTAGTTACCTCTTTTTACTACTGGTCAAAAATTAAAGTATGTAGATTGACTCATTGTTTTTGTTTCTGTAACAAATTGACAATCTAATGTCGAAATGGAATCACATTATGAGAAAAACTGGAATTTGGTTGCGGAAGCTAGGTGATCTATTCTTTAACTCAACCCAAAGACTTGTTAAATCCCGCACACCAATTTACTTAATCCCGCACATTTTTCCTATTTTTCCGTTTATACCCCTCTCATTTCTCATCCTACCAAGAGAAAAAACAACGGGTAATTAAAAACCCCAAAAATCCCCTAAAAAATAAAACCCACACGGCGGCCACCTATTATCTGACCGACGATGGAGCCGGTTTAGTTGTCGGGACTGGGGATGGCTGATCAGGGAGGTTCGACGACGGACGATGGAGGGCGACGATGTATTGGCAAGGTGGCTATTATTACATTGTTTACGTTGACGTCGACGCAAAGGATTGACAGGTTTGACGGACGATACAGAATCGACGGACGGTGGGGGTGACGGTGTTGGGGGATTGGTGGATGGGAAGTGTTGGTCGTCGTGGCCTGTGTCGGGGATGGGTGGTTGTGTCGGGAATGGGTGGTGACAGGTGAGGGGCTAGGGCATGGTGAGGAAGACGTACATGAGTAATTTGTTTTTTCTTTTAATTTTTTTTGAGTGAAGGGTACTAATGGAAAAAAGAGATAAAATGTGTGGGATTGAGTAAAATCATGCGCAGGATTTAGCAATTGCGTCTATTCACAAATATGCTCACACAATGGGGCATGAATCAAGGTGATAATAGCATGCCCATAAAAACAAGGTCAAGAAATATTTGATTCTATTCCAAAGTCTCAAAGACTAATTGGAAAATCATATATTTCGATTAATTCGGTCCATGCCTTAATTAATCGGTCTTGGACACAACTGAACCGGATTGAAAACCGAAACTTCAAACTTTAAAAAATAAGGACGGATAACAAGAACTAAAAGGTCGGTCCTGACTAGAGCTGGCAAGTCTGACCCGACCCGCAACCCGAGCAAAACCGACCCGACCCGACCCGAGAATACTGCAACCCGAAACCGACCCGACCCGACCCGATGACGACCCGTAACCCGTTGACGACCCGAAAATCAGTGACCCGAACCCGACCCGACATTGACCCGACCCGATATTGACCCGATTAAATTGACGCTCTGACAATTATTAACCTTAATAATGATCAAAATGAAAGTGATTTATTGTTTAAATTGATATGTTTGACTTAATAATGAATTAATTAAACCAAATAATAATTTAAAACTAGATTTAATGGAAAAATATTGAAATATTGCGAAAAAATAACCGGACCCGATTACGACCCGACCCAAACCCGACCCGACCCGATGTATCATTTGACCCGAAAATGACTCGACCCGATAACAACCCGAACCCGACCCGACCCGACCCGATACGACCTGAACCCGATACGACCCGAACCCGACATGACCCGACCCAAACCCGACCCGACTGACCCGATTGCCACCCCTAGTCCTGACCAAATAGTCCTACCGGTCGATTTTTCCGATTTTGATCTAAACTTGCTCATCAGTCATCACTGTCTATTTTATCACAAGGCAATCATGTAGGAGTGTGGATGAGTAACTTAAATTACTTCACTCCTACACACCTATACGGCTATACTCCCTCGCTTTATCTTAAAGAGCCTTGACACTTAAATATGTACCCTGTCCTGCACCTGTTTTTGATTGTTTGGTTGCACTTATTCAGTGTGCTGACATGGTGTTACCCAAACTGTATATATTTTTGGGTTTATGTATACATTTGTATTACTCTAGTTGAAATATCGTCTCGTGGCTGACGATGGTAGCTAATAGCTTCTAGGCTCTAGGTTGCTTTGTACGGTTGTACCGGAAGCGAAAAAAACCATTGAATGCCAGTGAAACACTCCGTATTACGTAACATTGCATTTTTTGGGATAACTTCTAGTGAGGCAATAAGCCAAGAACCTAGCAAATAAGCATTACATGATCATGTATTTACATTTCATTTCTCTGGACTGCTAATAATCTACAGCACATGTATTTATCTTTTTCTTTATGTTACTGCATATCCTACTTGTATTCGTAGACTATATCATTTTCTTTAAGAAAGGATTTGAAATAAAATGCGAAACTGAGACAAATAGAAAAAGAGCGCTTCTCCTAAAGCCATTAATCACCTCAACCTGAAGTTCTGAACAGGTGGGAGCATCACTTTGTATTCGTCTTTCCTTAGGACCAGAACGTTTTAAGCAATAAGTAATCCTTTCACGACATACAAAAGGCGCATTGGCCGTATGCTATACCAACAAATAAGACCGTCTGTCTGCTTTCATGTGATTTGAACGATATGAGAAGACGGCTGCTGATTCAACGGCTCGCTCTCTTCATCAGATGACATAGCTGATATACTAGCAGCAGCATCCTGAACAACCTGATCATATAAATATACAGAAGTATGCTTACTAGGCCCGTCAACAAAATGATATTAATAGGATATAAATATTAACGTTGAGCCTCAACCATCACCGGCTCAACTATAATATTTATATCCCATTAGATATGCAAACAATTTTTAGGGTAATGAACCGGTAAATGAGTAAATCTTAATGGATGGTTAAAACTCAAATGATGAATTTCACTCAGAGTATGGAGTATGATTCCATGAGACACATACATCTTGGTTTCTTTGTCGTCTTAATCCGGTAACTGCCATCATCGTAACATAAACAAGCAGCAAAATCCCGGCAATTCGAAGTGCTGCCAACTGAAACAGAACTTATTTAGATTCAGAAATGATGCGAGTTGCTCAACAAGGAATCGCCCAAAATTTAGTGAATCTCGTCTCAACTTACGATGAAAAGCGGTAGAACGAACTCAGAACCCCCAACCATGATTGGCAGAGTATGCCTCAAAATCAACAGGCCAATAAACTGTATAAAAAGAGTTGCTGTTAGTATGGTGGGCCGCGAAAAGAGCGAAAATGACATGACAAAACGAGTTAAAGATAGGATGCTCATACAATTGCTGCAACTGCAAATCTGAAAACCAAACTTCTCGAAGAAGGCTCCTCAAAGTCGGAATTTATCAGAGAATGTTCGCTGGAAACTGTTTGTGGTAATTGTGACAAGGCTAACTCTCTTCTGTTTATCTGCCAACTTCTCCTGCAAAAAGGCATCCTTTCATGTTGATGCATTTTGGATACGGAATTTCGGAATTGTGTGTACAATTCATGAACCTGCTATTACGTAGTAGAAGAGAAATTCACCTGAAATTGACAGGGATGCGCCCATACTTCAATAAAGGTGGGGGTGCCCGATAACCTGGTTCAAATTTCTGCATTTGATGGAGACAAAAACTGAGCTAGCTATAAGAAAGATAACCCTTTGAATTTACTCTTACGTCACAAAAGATCGTAAATATATTTACAGCCTTACAGGGTTAGAGTATCCACTGCAATTTCTATTTCAAACAGGCATTGCTTTAGACATGAACCACTCAAAGCAACAATTATACACACCTGATGACAAATCTCACAGACAGTATCTCCTTTCTCGTTACACCATCTCTGCACACATCTTCGATGAGCATACTGCAGGCATTACAAAACTACTTCAGCATGCAAGTACAGCACTCTAAGTTTCTCATCCAGCTAGTGATGAGTTCATGTTAACTAAACAAAATCATTACAGTTTTGCAATATCTTTTCTCCAGTTTCCAATTTTAACCGAATTATAGGTTAGGTTTTCTTCGGTTATGACTTATGGAACCATAATGAAATAAAGCAAAATGGATGGCGTAATTTCTTTTAAGTGTCGAGAAATTTTCATTACAAGTCTCATAATAATAGCCTGTCTTTATTGTTATAATAAGGTTACGTATGATAGATGAACCATCTCAACCAAAACCTTAAGGTGATGGTTGAGACCCATATATTATAGTTATATTCTATTATGCCCCCTCACTCGAAGGCCCATTGGGCTTGAAGAGTGGTTGGTTAGTGCACATGCCCACTATACCATGTGCCGGGTTTTTCCACTTTGTGAGGTTGTGAGATTTTGGGGGCTACCAGGGTTTGAACACGTGACCTACGGTCACTCTGGCTCTGATACCATGATAGATGAATCATCTCAACCAAAACCTTAAGGTGATGGTTGATGCCCATATATTATAGTTATATTCTATTATGCCCCTCACTCGAATGCCCATTGACCCCTGCACCATCGTTTGTGTGCAGCACTGTTGGAATGTTGCTCTCATAATATTACGCTAGTCAATACTCGTAATTATTAGTAACTAGGAGTAATAATCAACAGTTCATAAATAGAATAGCATACGAAAATGGATGCTTTTATTTAATTCCATACAACTATACAAGTATTATACCATAAATGCAAATGATTTAACAACCTTTTGAGTAAATATGTACTAGCTTCAATGATATACTTTAGCATCATCATCGTCATTATTACTTCCTATGAAAAAAAAGTTGGTTTAATCATTGAATCTTCAAGAAAGGAGAAAACAAACAAACCTTCAAGCTACCACAACAAGAACAAGGAGTCTCCATATTAGAATCCAAGTCTTCATCTTGGCATATCCTACACTCAACCAATTTCCTCGGATACGACTCATCTTTTACGTCTATCTTCGGTACCATATACTCATCCTCGTCCTCCTCGTACTCCAACTGTTTCGCCTGATTTCTACTCTCTATCGCGGCATGTAATGTCGACTCTGTAAGTAACCGATTCACGAGTAATGCTAAATGATCACCCATTTTCAATTCAAACAACGTATTCCTTCTTGTTTCGAACCCGACAATTCCCTTTAATACAAACTTCAACTCTTTAAATGGAACTGAAAGTAATGAAAATCACTAGTATTAGTTTAGAAGAGTTGATGAACCAACATAATATGGATTATGGAGCACTAAAATAATCAAACTATATTAATATAAGGCCTTAAGGGAGTTGATGAACCAATATATTAGTGATCAACTATTGGTTAATCTAGTAAGTTGAACAACCATAACTACATGTTGTATGCAGTTAATTAAAATATAATATTTGTTGAGATTTTTTTTAATTTATTAATTAATAAAAATATAACAACCAACAAATTCTATACGAACGTAATAGCAGTTTACTATCCACGACGTATAACTCGTACCCAGGACCAACTAACAACTAAACTAAAAAGAACCTGATAAAAACCATGATAGCACCTAAGGTAGCGGCGGCAGGTTACTCGTTATAAAAAAAAAATTGCATACCTTTTTTTACAAAATCATGTAGTTCATGAAAACCAACAAAAATGTTATTCCGTCTGTCTTGTTCATTTGCTTACTTTTTTTTTAAAATCGTGTTGTAATCAAAGATAAACAAATGATTGAAACAGAAGGGTATAAAAAACGATTAAAAGTACCTAACCTTTGAGAAAGGATAATAATTTCCAACAATCTGGGAAAAATGGCAAAAGCCCAAATGAAAAAAGATGTCAAATGATTCAAAAGTGAAGAGAAAAAAGCTTGAGACAGAGGAATTCAGAAAAAAAAAAAAAAGGTATGAATCATAGAAAAGCAAGACTTTTTTATTAAAGAAATAAATTAAAAAACAAACAAGAGAATAAATATAAGAAAAGGAAACTTACAAAGGAGGGAAATGAATCGAATAACTTGAAGGAGGATTAAATTCTTGTGTTTGATGATTATGGAAGTCTGGAGAAAAATTGAAGCAAGAGATTGAGTGAAGAAGAATAATAATAATATATAATAATATGTAAAAAAATGTAAAAAAGGAAATGGTTAAAGAAGGTAATGGTATGAATGTTGTGTTATGTTAAGCAATATAAAAATGGGGATTTGGTGACATAATATATTATATATAATATATCCAAAGTCTGAAGCATTGAAAGTTGATGTTGAGGTTATAATGTTATATATAGAGGCTTTGTTATTCTGTTGAGTGAATTAATTCATGTAATTCGTTATTTGGAAATACTGAGATTCTAACGGTGAACCAACCACGCATTTGGAGAGTGTGCCACGACTCTCTTTCTCGTTGACCAATCTCTTGCATTTTCCGGGGTTGTCTCATTAGGCCATAAAAGACTACTAATCTCATAAATCGGATAGGATTGCAAATCACATATTCTAATCGAAAAGTGATATTTTCGATCTTAAATTTAAGATATGTCAAATGTATATTATATTATATGATAAGTTAACTAGAAAATGACAATATTTTTATCCATATTAACCTCATATGATGTATTAGTAGAATGAAAATATTTACAATATTTACATTATACTAATATGATGTATTAAGATTCTTAAAAAGTTAGAATGTCCTTATATACGACTGATAACGCAACATAACAAATGCTCGCAATTGCTGAATTTCTTATTTGCACCTTGTCTATTGAAACCCGAATAGGTAATCTACAAGACCATCTTGTTATGAGATCATAATGATATGCAGTGGCGGAGTTAGGATCAAATGTATTAGGGAGGCGGGAAATTTCAACGAGGGCAAAGGCACAACATTACAAGGTAAAACTGAAAACTCGCGAAAATTTGACTAAAAATCGCGAAATGTCAAAATGGATATTAAATTAAAAACATAAAAGTAGGTGCCAAAGTTAAGGTGTAAAACCAACGTCCTAAAAAATGAAGAGGTGACAAAAAAAAAGTGGTTTTAATAATTTCCTCCCTTACTTCCGGTTTTTTATTGTCCTATTTTTTTTTGTGTCTCAGTAAATTACTAGTTTTAAACCCGTGTAAAAAATACACGGGTCGTAATATCAATCACTATCATTGGTTACGGAAGCATATAAATTTGCGTAATAAAATTTGCAAGGCCGTGACAATATAAATAGTCATAATTGCATATCCGACGTACATATAAATTTATTTACTAATCACTAACATACGATGAAAATTATCCTACAAATGTATAAGTTATATAAAACTTTACAAATACTCAAAAATTTCTTTGTAAACTACGTTCGTTGTAGTATTGGATGTACGCTTGTTATTGTCGCAAATCAATAGCTTCAAACCTTGTTTGCTTGTGACCCTGGAGATTAACGTATACATTTTGTATATAAATAAATTAATAAATTAATTACTAATGTTGTCGACTGATCAAACATTAGTTGATAATTATCTTTTTTTTATCTCTAAGAGTTATGATTAATGTATACATTTTGTATATAAATAAATTATAAATTAATAAATTAATTGCTAATGTTGTCGACTGATAAAACATTTGTGCACTTGTGCTGCTTCCAGAACATACGATTCTCGTAATGTCGTATTTTTCAATTTTTTTCATCGAGAATGAGCACTTTTTATAAATTAGGATTATCATTTTTTTCTTGCCCCTTTTCTGATTATATATATCCCTCGTTTAATTTGTTAAGCATGGTGTATGTATGGAGAATGAGCAATTTTTTTCTTGTATTGCCTTTTTACAGGTATATTCATCCAGCAATTTATAGTTCCGTCTCATCAAGCAATTTATAGTTCCGTCTGAGAAATTTTTTAAGTTGCAAGAGTATTGTAATTTTAATTATTAATTATTAATTGTTTGAAATTAAAATTATTTTTTTTAGTTGCAAGAGTATTGTAATTTTAATTTTTGGACTTTGTTTTGCATGAAATTATTAGTTTATAATATTTTTTTTAATCATGGAATATGAAAAAAATTATGGAATTGTGTATGAAAATAAAATATGTAAACAGAGTTTGTAAATACGTAAACATAGTCTAAATAAATCAGAAGAGGAGAGAGGGTAATTAATGTTTTAGTTTTGATGTGGGGCCCACTATTCCTGAATTCCTGCAGCCAATAGGAAGGCTCTAAATGTTTGTGGATTAGTATATAATAGATTGTCATTTCTATATTAAGAATGTATTCTATGAATAATTATATCACTCAAACTTTATTTTCGCAGTACGTTTTTTACTCATTTTAGTACTTTTCACAAAAAAACATATCAAACCTAGTTCCCTTTGCCTCCTTTCTATCTTCTCTCTACACATTAACCCTTTTCAAACTCCATAAAAGTTCTCTTCAAGTATGGACGATTATTCAAATGACGAACGGGTATTTAATACGCTAATCTTATATTAATAAAATTGACTCTTTATTATATTTTAATTTCTTTTTTCTTTTTAATTACGGTTTTATGTCTAAATTATTAAATTGCTAAGGATTTTATTTATTCATGGCGGTGACAAAGAAGGGATGGTCGGTGTTGGCGTTGGACGGCCGGCAAAGGGACGACCGACAAAGGGGCTGCCGGCGAAGGGACGACGATCGACGAAGGTCGGCGATGGGTAGTATTGTACTGTATATTGTTTGTTTACTGTGCCTTTATTTTTTTTTCCAATACAGTTGTTCTTTATAGTGTTTTTTTTGTTCAATGTAGTTTGTATCGTATAGTTTTATTTAGTACAATGTTGATCTTTATGTCAATGTATTGTATTCCGATTCATTTGTTTTTTTTCCTATATTTTTACGCAATCGTCATGGATTTTTTTTATTTACATTAGTCTTAAAAATTTTACTATGTTAGTTTTTCTTTTGTAATACATATATTAAAACATGAGAAATAGTTTAGAGAGGGAAAATAAGGTGAGAAAAATGAGAGGGGTATAATTGTCAACAGTGTACTAAGTTGAGTAAAATGTGTACTGCGAAAATCAGGACCCTAAAACTATTGTCCACCTGTCATCCACTTAGTTATCTGCAAAGTGAAATTACAAATGTTCCCGCACTTTTTCCTTGGTCTTTGTACCGAAATGAAAAGATAATAATTAACCGGGTATTTAGCATTAAAAGACGATCTCTCTTAAAAATTTATGATTGAATTGAACCTAGATTAGACTGGTACTGAGGTTCTGGAATCTGTCAAGCAATTCAGGTCAAGGTGGATGCGGGTTGGCTCTCTTCTCTACATGCGTCAATTGATTGGGTTGCTTATGATACAAAAGTAATATAAAAATATTTAGGTGTTTTGGCTGCATGAGAATAAAATTTTTTTAATTAAGATAATAAAGGGCGGTAACCTATACATGAAGTCCAATAATAAATAGAGTTATTTAATGAGAATACTCTAAACTATTTGAGACATTCTCAAAATACTACGTACTTTACTTTAACTGGCAATAGAACGAACTATCACACCCTCCGCCCTCCTCCATTTATTAGAATTGGTTCTTTTTTAACCGGATGTAGCAAGTATCCTTTTTTTTAATCAACCCACTTCATCTTCTTTATTACCTTCCTCCTTCCTCTTTCCAAACTGAACTCCTTCATCATCCTTTTCATTTACCTGCATTTTTTTTCAGTCTTTTTTTTTTACCTGCATTATTTTCTTCAAATTCATCCCTTTCTCCCCTCCCTCCTTAATTTATAAATTGTACTAGTATCCCTCTTTCCATTAATCCCCTATCAGATCTGTGCACTAAAACGCCCTAAAAATCAAAATTATTGTCTTAATTTTTAGATAACCCAATAAAATATCTGTGGGAAAATATCCGTATACTTCCCTTTAAAACACTCAGGATTATAATGAAATTATGATTATATGATTAATAGTCATAAACGAAAATGCATAATAAGCGAGAGATTAGAAATAACCTTTAGTCCTTGCTTTAATGGCCTAAGAACAATATCAAAATGATGATATCTCCTAATCGTAGCACCCAAGATTGAATGAGAAATGCCTTAGGTTTTGCTAAAAAAAGATAGAAAGGAATACGGTTTCTTTTCTTTTTGTGAGATGTGAATGATGGAGGCACAAGAGAGAAATGAATTATGGTTAGAATAAAAATCCAAATTTTTCTTCCTCCTTTTTCAATCTCACGGCACAATTGGTTTTATTAGGGGAGATATTTTCTCCTCTAATTAACCACTAATGGACCGAAAATTCCAGAGTGAATCTGGACTTTATTTCGGTTAAATTCGCTTTAATATATAATGTGTATTATTATTATAAATGTCATTTGTGTTGTCATGTATTAATATGTCCATACAACATTTTGTAGTCGATACATTAATACCGGTCTGATAACATCTAATATGACAATCGTATAATATATACGTTAATTATAATTATCCGTATAATTATAATTTTCTAATTCAATATAACATTTTATATTCAATTACAAATTAACATTTTAATTCGCATAAGCTTACATTATATATATGCTAATTAAATACAACAGTTTATATTTAATTACGAATTACTTTTAATTCGTCTCAGTCTCATCATCACATTGACTAACCTTTTAGTCAAATACACTGACTAACCTTTTAGTCATATAATAGGGAATCAATATGATTATTTTCTCAAATAATCACATCTCTCAAACACATCCTCTAGGCGTGACTTTTAGGGACCAGTTGATCACCGCCATCTGTATGACAATAACGTCAAACTTATCTAGCAAGCCAACCGTTATTGATGAACGTTAATCAACTGATTATTATACAAAGTATACCCTGTGAACCTACAGAGATTTATTTATGTTATTGCACTAACTGTGGAGGACACTAGCTCCAACAATCCCCCACTTGTCCGTACAAGTGTATGTGCGATAACCGATTCTCATATCCATAATAAGTTTCTCTCACTAAATGTAAATCAATTTGCAAAGTCCGTATTCACAAAGGTCGTAGTTTACAAGTGATCAGTATCAAGAGTGGTTTCCCCGACTAGAGAGTAACTTAACTGATAAACGAATCTTTATTCGAGCATGGCCATGCATTTCAGTTACAGCTCCTCGAGTGGCCCTGAGAAATAACATAACCTGATAAAGGTTGGATATTTTCTTCAACTCGAATCTTTCAGATACAAGCGCAGTATGAAATGACCCAGTAAAAATCTACTTAGCCTCCTGTTACGGTCGACCATGAGAAAGAAACCAAAGTCACCCAAAACTGCCTTAATCTCAAGACACAGTCGATAGTCAAAAGAATCGACTCTAGGAACACTATGGATGTCCTATCCACGACCTGGCACCTAATGTTCCGAAACATTTAGGACTCCATAACGTTGTCACAAAATTGTCCTGCGAGGTATCATTATAACTCGCATATGTGATCGATCAGTCAACTGTTTGACTTATGGTTCGTTGAACCCACCATCAATCGACTGCACAGAATAATTGCCAGAGTTATCAGCTCATGTAGGCGATTATGGACCAAAACAAATATAATGTAATTCAGTTCACTTGGTGGTGTTCAATGTTGTCAGTACAACCCACATGAAAAACAAAATATAAAACAAAACGATGATTTTATAGATAGTTTTTATGAAAAAGATACAGGTGTCTAATCCATACAAAACAACTAATACAACTCAGGAACACGTTTGATTCCCATGGAAATAACGTGCCCCTCATGTTTATCATATCTCAATTGTTTAGCGACGTTTTCATCCGTAGCAATCTTGTCTATCACTATCTCCCTTTGCTCCACGTCATCTCGGATCATTTGAGCTTTCCGTTGTACATGCCTAGACTTGTTGCTGGACTTAGGCTCCTTAGCCTGGAAGATGGCACCACTATTATCACAATAGATGGTGATCGGGTCATCCGAACTAGGAACTACAGTTAGTTCCTGTAAGAATTGACGCATCCATATAGCTTCCTTCGCAGCCTCTGAAGCAGCATAGTACTCGGACTCAGTCGTAGAATCTGCTATAACACTTTGTTTGGAGCTTTTCCAGCTGACCGCAGCGCCATTAAGAGTAAAAACGAATCCAGACTGAGATTTTGAGTCATCTCGATCCGTTTGGAAGCTGGCATCTGCGTAACCGATTGCGCATAGCTCAGTGTCGCCTCCATAAGTCAATACCCAATCCTTAGTCCTCCGTAGGTACTTAAGGATATTCTTAACAGCCATCCAGTGTGTTTCCCCTGGATTGCCTTGGTATCGACTCGTCATACTCAATGCATATGCCACATCTGGACGTGTGCATATCATGGCATACATGATCGATCCTATAGCTGATGCATAAGGAATCCGACTCATGCGCTCGACCTCTTCCGATGTCTTTGGTGCATGAGCTTTACTCAAATGCATCCCAGAGACCATTGGAAGGTTCCCCTTCTTGGAGTTGGTCATGCTGAACCTCTCAAGAATCTTATCTATCTAAGACTCCTGACTGAGGGATAACATCCGTCGTGATCTATCTCTGTAGATACGGATCCCCAAAATTCTTTGTGCTTCACCCAGATCTTTCATCTGGAAATGGTTCTTTAACCAAACTTTTACCGAAGTTAAGAGAGGTATGTCATTCCCAATCAAGAGTATGTCATCGACATACAATATTAGGAAGACAATCTTGCTCCTACTCGACTTGATATATAAGCATGGTTCCTCGACCGATCGAGTAAATCCATTCTCTTTTATCACCTGGTCGAAACGATAATTCCAACTCCGATAAGCCTGCTTAAGTCCATAGATGGAACGCTTAAGCTTGCATACCTTCTTAGGATTCTTAGGATCAATGAAACCTTTGGGTTGTACCATGTACAACTCCTCCTCCAAATAACCGTTTAAGAAGGCGGTTTTCACATCCATCTGCCAAATTTCATAGTCATGAAAAGTGGCAATCGCTAAGATTATCCGAATGGAACGCAGCATGACTACGGGTGCAAAGATTTCATCATAATGCAATCCGTGCACTTGAGTGAAACCCTTTGCCACTAGTCGTGCCTTGTATGTATCTGGTTGTCCTTCTACAGAATGCTTTATCTTGTAAAGCCATTTGCACTGAAGAGGCCGAACCTTATCAGGTAAGTCAACCAGATCCCATACGTCATTCTCATACATATAGTCCATCTCGGATTGCATGGCATCAAGCCATAGCTTAGAGTCGGAACAGGTCACAGCACCTTTATAGGTAGCGGGTTCGTTACTCTCAAGGAGTAAAACGTCATCACTCTCATTCTCCTCGACCATACCAATGTACTTCTGAGGAATAGAGTGTCTACTACCCGACCGTCCCAGGTCCAAAGGAATAATTAAACCGCAAAGCCGAATGATGACGAAACATGTTTCCTCCATTGGTTGCTTCGGTTGTTGGTTCTTGAATCCCGCCAGATCGAAGATTCCATTACTTGTCCTAATTCTCGAGAAACCTTTATTTACGACGTCGCACTAAGACGCAACAAAAACTCGATGTTTGGTAGGCGAGTAAAAGTAATGAACAAACATTCTTTTTGGATAACCAATAAAGTATGTCTTGACCGATCGTGGGCCGAGCTTATCGTCAGGTCTCCACTTGACATAAGCCTCGCAGCCCCATACCCGAATAAAGGACAAGTTAGGGACCGTTCCCTTCCATAATTCATATGGAGTCTTGTCTACAGCTTTAGACGGACTTCGGTTAAGTATTAAAGCAGCTGACAAAAGAGCATGACCCCACAATGAGTCAGGTACAACCGTGTGACTCACATTGATCGAACCATATCAATAATGTTCGATTTCTCCGTTTGGACACACCATTCAATTGTGGTGTTCCAGGTGGAGTTAACTGTAGTACTACAACACAGTTTTTAAGGTGTTGATCAAACTCATTCGAAAGATATTCGCCACCACGATCTGAACGTAGTGCTTTAATCTTTCTATCCAGTTGGTTTTCAACCTTATTCTGGAATTCCTTGAACTTGTCAAAGGACTCACTTTTATGGTTCATTAAGTAGAGATATCCATATCTACTCAAATCGTCCGTGAAAGTGATAAAATATCTATAGCCATCTCTAGCGTTGATTGATATATGTCCACACACATCAGTATGTATGAGTCCTAATAGGTCAGCAACGCGCATTCCAACACCTTTGAAGGAAATTCGAGTCATTTTGCCTATGAGACATGATTCACACGTGTCAAAAGATTCATAGTCAAATGGGGAGATAGTCCCATTGTCAATTAACTTCTTCACGCGTTTTTCATTTATGTGTCCCATACGGCAATGCCATAAATAGGTTTGATCTTTGTCACCAACCTTTGCTTTCTTACTACTCACATGCATTATATCTGTGGTTTGATCTAAAACATAAATCCCATTCATGGAAACTGCTTACCATAAATCATTTCGTTAAAGAGAAATACAGCTCTTATCCTTTATTACAAACGAAAAACCGTCCTTATCAAGTACAGAAACTGAAATAATGTTTTTAGATAAACTGGGTACATAGTAACAGTTATTCAGAAATAACTCAAATCCACTCGGGAGTTGGATTACATATGTTCCCACTGAAACGGCAGCTACTCTTGCTCCATTCCCCACTCGCAGGTCCACATCACCCCTTGCGAGAGTTGTGATGTTTCTTAGGCCCTGCAAATGATTACACAAATGAGAACCACAACCAGTATCTAATACCCAAGTTCCGAAACTTGCATGGTTAATCTCAATCATATGAATAAAAGAAGAAGACATACCAACAGGAGAGACGCGACCGGCTTTAATGTCCTCTCGGTACACGAGGCAGTTCCTCCTCCAATGCCAAAGCTTGTGGCATGGTGGCACTCAACGTTACCTTCATCGCTCTTTGTCTTGCCTTGTGAGCTACCGCTAGTCTCACCAAGCCCACTCTTGCCTTGCCCTGGCTTTTTGAATTTCGGCTTCCCTACAGCTAGGTTGGCCTTAGCCTTACCCTTACCTTTGCCCTTGTTTGCAACCATGAGAACGTCCTGTTTCAGACTCCCACTCAATTTCAGATCACTCTCGGTCTGTACGAGAAGTGAGTGGAGCTAATGAAGACTCTTCTTCATATCATTCATATAGTAATTTGCCCTGAAAAGGGCAAAACCATCATGAAGTGAATGAAGAACGCGGTCAATGACGATCTTCTCATCGATTTTGCAACCAAGTGCCTCCAGTTTCTCGACATTCTCAATCATATCAAGAATGTGTGGGCTAACCGCTTGGCCCTTCTGGAGTTTCGCCTCAAAGAAGCGACAGGTATGCTCATAGCTAGATCCTCGGAGCTTTCGAGAACTCCTTAGAGAGCGTGGTGAAAATCTTATTCGCACCATGGGCAATGATTCGCCTTTGCAAATTTGATTCCATTGAAAAGATGAGTACGTTCTTTATCGCACCCGCCTCCATCATTAAATCACTATAAGCAAGTGATTCATTGGCTCCTGCATTGGGGCCAGGGTTGGGCGGTAGTGGCTCAGTCAAGTACTTGAGCTTACCGTCAGCAATGGCAGCATTCCGTAATGCCGCCTCCCAGTCCGCAAAGTTGGACCCGTTATTCTTCAGTCGCGTTGACTGATTCATAGTGTCCATGAACATCTTAAGCCAGGCCTCACGTCCGAGCGTGGCACTTGGCATTGGGTCATCAGTATGGCCAGCCATTTGTTATTAGCAGTTATATCTGAATATATGACTGTGGAAAAAGAAAATAAATATGATAAGTTTCATCGTTTTAAAATTTGAGTCTAATGAAAAACAGTTTAATTCGATGACTCGTGCATTTATACAATTGACCTTCCTCAAGAATTATATAAATGATCCCAAGACTCAATTTCTGTAAATTGATAAGCCAACCTTTTGGCTAATTCTACCTTTAGAATTCTCGGTCGATAAATTTCTGTAAATTCTATCTTATAGTCCATTATAATCCCGAGAGATTACTCGTACTATAATGTTGAGATAAAATAGGTCAACACTCACTACTTACCCAACGTAGAAGGGGTCATATTATGACTTCCGACGAAGAAGGGGTTCATAGTAGCTTTCCCTATAAAGACTAGTCTCAATTTTAGTTATAGGGGAAGGTCCCATCATCTTAAATTTAATTTATTTTAAGTGAACGAATGTCTAGCAACTCGTGAATGATTTAAACTAAGGTGATGGCCCTAAAAGCGAGTGACATCTGTATGTCCATGATTAAATATTCAAACTATATGAAACATTTTTCATGCATTTTAGGTGGTTTGGTTTAGGCGGAATATGATGCAATTATCTATCATGTGAAAGAGAATGAAAGCGAGAAAATACGTAAACTATTACAACCGTCCTAGTGTGGCCTATCTACCAAAATGAACAGTAAATAAAAGTTTGGAATCCATCCTTATGGACCCGAGAAGCTTGACTTGATGTTCCATCTTGGTCCATGTAGCGGGAGTGAGCATCCGATCTCCGTCTCTAGTCTTCTTAAAATTACATTTCAAAAATTACAAAAGTAAACCTATTTACATTCTAATTCCCAAAACATAATTAAAAGGATAAAAGATACGAGATCTCAAAAATACATCCAAACCATGTTTCCATCATTACGAAAACATGATTAACTAAGGCCACACTAGGTATTACATTTTAAACCAATTGCAAAAATACGTAAAGAAAATCATTCATTCATTCAAACAACATAAATAAAATGCATCAACTAAATAAATTATTCATTCAAGACATAATTCCGTAATTATGTAGAGTAATTTATCCAAACCACCTTTTAAACTGATTAAATCATGTGATTATTCCGTAATAAAACACAAAATTCGTATCAAACAAATCCAACTTTAACATTATTTTAAACCGCTTTAAAATAATTAGGTATCATATAATTGCGAACCGATTCACAACAAGCGAAAAAAAAAAATTATTATTTTTTTCGGTACGGGTACTGTTCACAGTCAGGAATTTTTTTTTTTTTTTTTTTTTTTTTTTGAAAACAGCAGCAGCAGCTGCCAAAAATTTATTTTTTTTCGTTCGACTTTTTTTTTTCGGTTCAATTAACACAAAAAAAAAAACTTTGATGAATAGCAATCGTTTATGGTTGCTATTAGAACAAGATTAGCATATTAATTAATGAAACAAGATCAATCGTATATGCTAAAAACTATATAGCAAAAACAAATTTTTAATCTCATCAACAAAACGAATCCATTTACGTTGTAATTTAATCTTTATTAAATCAAACATCTACAAAGTTTTCATATGATTATTATAACCGATTAAAACACCAATATGAAAAATCAAATGGAACAAGAACAACCAAAATCGAAGGCGAAAAAATTGAAACCACACGGCACACACGAAAAAAAACAGTACGTGTAAAAAAAAAATTTCGACGCAAAACAAGATGCAAAATCCATAATATGAAATTCATAAAATATAATTTTGTAGCCTTATGCTCTGATACCACTTGTGGGAAAAACATCCGTATATTTCTCCTCTAAATTTCAGGATTATAACAAAATTATAAGATACGAAATAACGATTCATATATGAAAATAACAATATGAATAAGAGATAAAAATCAACCTTTGGTCCTTGCAAATTGGCCTAAGAACAATATCAAAGGTATGATATCTCCTACTAGTTGCACCCAAGATGCTCCTTGATATGCCTTAATCGTGCTAGAACGATTAAACAAAATTAACGCTAATTTTTATGTGAGGTTTGATGATAGATCTAGAGAGAAAAATTGAGAGAAAAATCACCCTAGTGTTTTGTGTTTGTGCCGTCACACCCAATCCAAAAACCTCGGTATTTTTCTTTTTATTCTCTCCTAATCATACTAGCTAGGTTTTCCTAAAATAAGAAATTGCAATTAGGATCCTTTCCAAACCCATTTGGACCGAGTAGATATATCCATTTATTGCTTCATATTTTTCGGTCACACCTAGTAAATAACATCCATTGTATTATTATAATTATCGTCACTAATATCGTCATCTTATTAATAAGTCCACTCAACCTTTTGCAGTCGATTTATTAATACATGTCTGACAATATTTACAATAATTATTACGAGTAATACATTTGCTTAATTAAATATAACGGTTTATATTTAATCACGAATTAACTGATTAGTTCGTTTAAGCTAACATTATTTACATTAATTAAATATAGCAGTTTATATTCAATTTACGAATTAACAGTTTAATCCGTCTATCATCATCATTTTTGACTAACCTTTTAGTCGTATAAGGCATCAATATGACTATATTATTCATATAATCACATCTCTCAGACACATCCTATAGGTGTGACTTATAGGGACCAGTTGATCACCGCCATAATAAAATGACAATAACGTCAAACTTCTAGCGAGCCAACCGTTATTGATAAACGTTAATCAACTGATTATTATACAAAGTATACCCTGTGAACCTACAGAGATTTATTTATGTTATTGCACTAACTGTGGAGGACACTGGCTCCAACACATTTATATCCTTGCCATACTTCATATGTCAAATGTTCAAAACTATGAACTACATAAACAACTGATTAATTTAGACCAAAAACATTATTTTTTGTCCATAATATAGGCGAATCCGACACTGGATAGGCACTCATGTCATATACTTATAACCGAGGTCGAGCAACATAAGTGTTCAATGAAATTATACAATCATCAACTTTTATAGTGTTATACTCTTATATTTTACAAATATCTTTTGTATTGAGTTTCTCTAATCCAATATTATAATTCATAAGTTCAAAAGTGATTTTTAACAGAACGACCCGACCATTGACTCGATTAATTTTCAAATTTAAGACGACAATATAAAATACCCGACCCATCAGTAACCCAAAACCAAACCGGTCTCGATCTGATCAAGCATATTGACCTGATATATCCCGACTCATTGGTCAACCGATCCGAAACTGAACCGACCTGTTGTAGTTATTTGACACGATTAACCTGACCCGTAAGCGACCCAACCCGAACCCGAATCGACCTGAATAAGCAACTTGACCCAACCAAACCCGAGACCGACTTAACCCGAACTGCCTGAACCAGACTCGTAACCGACCTGATTGACCTCATTGCCACCTCTAGGCCAGGTAGCGCCGGCCGGGCACCCGGCGGCCGGCCTACTACCCGGCCTGCGCAACATCAGAATAGAAGAAGATACTGATGTGTTCCAGGCCGGCCATAGGGCCGGCGGCCGGGCACCCGGCTTGGACTCACATCTCCTATACTTAGAATATTTTTTGGAGAAGAAATGAAGGACGAGTCTGATGTGCTCCAGGCCGGTGAGAGGGCCGGCGGCCGACAAACGGGCCGGGAACACAACACCGCATTTTCACCTCCTCTTCTATTTTCTTTCTTAATTTTGAGATACCTATATATACCCTCCCCCTAATTTTTGTAAGCAGCTTTTTATTAACTCTTAGCACAAAACCCTAGAAATTTTGTAATCTCTAATACTCACTAATTACTCTCCTAATCATTCCTTAATTAAGTTTAATTTCTCAATTCAAGTTAGTAGATCTAGTCTCTCCTAGTAGAACTATCATAGTCTTGGGTTTGTATTGAAGATTTTGGGTGAAGACATTCTCCCTATTCATTAATACAAGTATTGTTGGTATAAATTTCTCATCTTTTAGTTGTTTATGCAATTTATTTCATTTCAAGTTAATTATTTGTCATTTGATTGTTAGAATTA
Organism: Heliosperma pusillum; assembly: GCA_022085475.1. Classification (NCBI taxonomy): domain Eukaryota; kingdom Viridiplantae; phylum Streptophyta; class Magnoliopsida; order Caryophyllales; family Caryophyllaceae; genus Heliosperma; species Heliosperma pusillum. The sequence goes on from JAIUZE010074831.1 coordinate 38,500, forward strand.
TTCATTTCCAAAGCATGATGTTCATTTCCTTATTCTTAGTGTTTAGTTGTTTGATTTCCTTCAACATGAGTGAGTAGTTTCCCTCTAAGGTTTAGGGGGAGCCTAAGGGAGGATTATGTGGGATAATTGATTGAGTGATTAGTAGGCTTGTGGTGATAATTAGAGTATTACCTATATGCACACTAGGTGTTTGATGAATTGTGTAAACGAAAGTTGCACACTTTATCGAGTATTGTTTGATTATCTCTTAAGCGACGGTGGTAGAGATGATTAGACTAGTGTTTATATGAGTAATTTGAGACAAATGCGATATCTTTGTTGAAAATTATTAATTGTTGAGCCATTAGCAGTAAATTCTACTCAAACTTATTACCCACTTGCTAATTACTTGACTAACCCATTGATCCCCCTAAGGTGAACCCTTTACCTTAGTTTTCTATATTTTGTTTTTGCCCATATCATTTTAGCAATTTCTTGCATTTACTAGTTCTTAGTTAATCTTCTCATCCAACTCTTTTTACGCTAGAATAGGACTCCTTCAAACTTGTAGTTGACCCCTTCATCCTCGTGGATTCGACCCCTATATACTACTTATATCGGGTTTATTTTTTATGTGTGAATTGACGACAAACCCACTCATCACACGACGCATTTGTAACGTTGTCAACCACTGAAATGCAGGTTCGGTCAAGGTTCTTCCAAAGCCTTTGCACATGCACACTTGCCTTAGCTCACTCGCTACTGATGTAGCCAATATTTTTTGTTTATAAAAGGCTATATGGTTTAGTAGATCTATGGTCCCATCATAGGTTCTCATTGATGGTATCACAAACGTTTTAGGTAAGTCGAACTTTGTTATTTCATCTATGAAAGGCGAATTAGCATACCTATCAGGATTAGATTCTTCAATTGTGACAGAGATTTCGGGCATTTTTTCGATCTTCCCATAGAGCTTCTAGATTTCCTGGACCATCGCCATCATTATTGCAGCCCCTGACTGGTCATTATTAGAGGTCTCATCAAGAATGTCATATGAAGCTGATTCAACATTTGTTGCTTTGTTCTTTTAAGGGCTTGCACTCCTAAAAGTTAAGAAGTCTATGATTTTTTATGATAGAGGACTAGGGTAGATTTTGGATTTGGAGTATGACGCCTTGTTTTCCAATTTTTGCTTTAGGCTGGATTCTGATTCTTTCAACTTTTGGACATCTGCTTCAGCCAGCGATATTTTCTCTATTACCACCTTAATTTATTTCAGTTGTTGTTTAGCTCCGGCTAGCTGTTGCTCTATAGTTTTCCTACCATTTTTTGTAAAGTTTTTCAGAATTTGTTTGTGATTGGTTTTGATTATTTTTGAGCTATATGCCCCACGGCGGGCGCCAATTGTTCTAGTCGGATTTTTTTCTTAGAAAGTAATCCTGCTAGGAATATGAGAACTCGGGTGATCTAGCTCGTCAGAGGAATCATGCAACTTTATATTGCAGGATAATAGAAAGAAATAAGCAGTTCACAAAACAAAACTAAAGTGAGACAGTGATTTATACGTGTAGAAACCATTTGAATGGGAAACAACCACGGGCACCAAGCCAGGAGAGGGTCTCCCTAATTTATGAATATTGATCAAGTACAATCGTATTATAGTGTGTATAAGAATAAAATGAGCAAGTAGAGATGTGTAGTAGTGTTATGTGTTTTGTTGATATTTCTTCTACTCTTTATATACTCCAAATGTCTCGTATCCAATCTTCCCTTAGTTGTTTATAGCCGTTTCTTATTAATAGGCAACATGCCTACAAATGTGAAACTAACTTCTTTCCATGTTGCCACTCCCGTCTTCTTTTAGGGTTAGCTGCTTGTGCCTTAGATATATATTCGTTGATGACTTGGCCCACCATAAGAATAGGAACAACTTTTGAGGTTTGTAATTACATCACGTGACCAATGCTTATAGTATCCTATGATCCTTTCCTGCTAATTAAACTTTGTGATGACCAGGCCATCACGAGATCCCTGGCCTAGTGCCCTTCTCCTGGGTGGTACCTTGATACTCAAGCAGTTGTTCTAGTCAAATTTGCCCATGTCAGGCTTTGTCAGGCTGATGATTGATAAATAAGGTCAAGATTTAACCTGGCTCAATAGTAAATTTAAGTTTTGTTTTGAGAATATTGATTTGGTATGCACTAGCTCGGGAAATCGAGGCAGTAACGCTCTGTCTCACTTGGGAAGGTCTTGCTTAAAGATTCCTGAGAGAGGCGAGGTGTTACAGTTCTTGATGAGTCTTTTGATACCAATGATTCTAAGAAAGATATACAATCAACGACACCAATGTCTTAAATTATAGAATTTTTTTATAAAAAAAGAACATTACATTAATAGAAATGTGCAATCACATTCGAACCAAACTATCTTAGATTAACTTATTTATCCATGCTTTCTCTTGATCATTGTTATGAGGTTGAAAATTCATGCCCTTAAATCGATTGTTTACTCCATCAGATTGTTTACTCCTTGAATGCAATTCCCTACCATCATTTTAGGCCTAAGTATTCGACAATTTATCCTCGCATTATTTCTCTTATGCCAGATCTCAGAGATTAGTGCTACATGACAAGCACTCACAATTTATTGTTACCTTTGATATTATTGTCACAGGAAACTGAGATGGTAACAGCCTTATTTAATCGGGAATATCATGCTAAAGATTATTGGTTAAATGGGGGTGTAACACATATTCCCAATGGGGTTACGGAGGATCATGTTAAGCTTCGTGCTTTCCCATTCTCCCTCCAAGATTCGGCAAAAGATTGGCTTTTCTACCTCCCACCTAATTACATTTGCACTTAGATCCACATGAAAGAGGCCTTATTTAACAAGTACTTCCCACCTTCTAGGGCCGCTCACCTCAAGAAGGAGCTCTCTACAATCCATCAACAATTTGAGGAAACTCTTTATGAGTATTTGGTAAGGTTCAAGAAGCTAGTAGCTAAGTGCCCATACCATGGCTTTAGCGATGACGATTTGTTAATGAACTTTTGTGATGGTCTTTACCAAAACGACCAAAGGATGATAAGCGCCACAATGGCGGGAGGGATTGAGAAATTCTCCATTGAAGAGGCAAATGATGTAATTGAGAGGCTAGCGGCTAGTATAAGGCATTTTGCGACGAATAGTGAGCAAGGGGTGAAGAAGATATTCGCTATACACTCTTCATCTTCGTCTTCAAATCCTAAGCTTGAAAAGGAAGTTAGCGAATTTAAAGAAATGATGGTGTATTTCATGAACAAGGAACAAGGGGAAATAGAAGTTCATCAAGGAGTAATGTGGAATGCGGCTTTTCTGTGACAATCACAATATCAACTCTTGCCCTATTAGAGAAGAAAAAAAGGCGGTAAATACAGTTGGACTTGGAAACTACAATTCAAGAAATCCTCAATCCCATAACTATTAGAACCATGACCCTCACTCAAACGTCTATAATATTAGGACCAAAGACCACCCAAGTTTGAAATGGGGTGGAAAAAATCGAGAAAACACAATCTCAAATGAGAGGAACAACAAACAAAAAAACCAACCAAGGTCAAACTTTAACCAAAACAAAAATTCAAAGGCAAAAAGATTCCAACTTTCACAACAAATTCCAACAATTCCAACTATCAAAACAACCCCCAAAAACAAATTAAAAATCATGGGAATTCATCCTCTCAAGGAAATTTGAGTGACGTCTTGCAAGCGCTTATTACAAATCAAGAAAAAGTTAGGAAAGAATCTAGAAGAGAAAGTGAAAAAGCTAGGAAGGATAAAGAGACAAACAATGTGAGGGTAACAAACTTGGAAACTCAACTTGCTCAAATCGCATCCAACTTAGCGAAGAATCCAGCTTCAAGCTTCACTAGATTTCCTTCCAAAACCATTCCACACCCTAGAGAAAATACAAGTGCCATTACATTGAGGAGCAGAAACATTTTGGCAATCCATCTCGTTGGGTTAGCCCAAGGAAACCTAGTTTTCACCCTACCGCAAACCGGTATTAGGGTGTGCATTGACTATCGTCGCTTGAATGCGGTAACACTAAAAGACCATTTTCCGCTCCCATTTATTGATCAAATAAATGTTCGAAAGACTTGCGGGAAAGGCCTTTTATTGTTTCCTTGACAGTTATTCTAGGTATTTTCAAATACCAATTGCCCCGGAAGACCAAGTAAAAACAAATTTTACTTGTCCTTTTGGTAAGTTCGCATATTATCGAATAACTTTTTGCTTATGCAACGCACCGGGGACATTTCAACGTTACCTGCTAAGCCTCTTCTTAGACTTTCTTGAAAAGTTCATAGAAGTGTTTGTGGACAATTTCATCGTCCATGGAGACTCTTTTGACACATGCCTAAATCACCTTGCTCTTTTCCTAGAACGACGCATTGATTCAAACATAATCTTAAACTCCAAAAAGTGTCATTTCATGGGGACTAGCGGAATCTTTCTAGGCTATGTAATGTCGGAAACTGGGTAGAGGTGGATAAGGCAAATGTTGACATTATCAAGACCTTACCTTATCCATCTAACACCCTAGACATAAGTTCATTCTTAGGGCATGCTGGGTTCTATAAGAGGTTTATTAAAGACTTTTTAAAGATAGTTAACCCCTTGTGTAAGCTTTTACACAAGGATCCAGAATATCATTTTGATGATGATTGTAGAAAGGCTTTTGATGACTTAAATAAAAGTTTGGTTACCACCCCGATTATCGAAGCACCTCGATGGGATTGTCCTTTTGAAATCATGACAGATGCTAGTGAATACGCATTAGCAGTGGTTTAGGGTCAAATGTGATGTCAAAGGACCCTTTATGATCCAATATGCTTCAACTCTCCTAAATGCAGCACAAAGAAACTATTCAACAAAAGAGAAAGAATTCCTTGGCGTGATCTATGCCTTAGTGAAGTTCCACTCATACCTCTTGGGAACTAAAGTTATAATCTATACCGATCACGCCACTATTAGATACCTTGTGACTAAGAAGGATACCTAGCCACGTTTGTTGAGGTGGGTTTTATTGTTTAGTGAGTTTGATGTGGAAATCAAAGATAATAAGGGTGCAAAGAATGTAGTGGCGGATCGTCTTAGCCGTTTGAACCATGAAGGAAGACCACAAAGCACTCTTGACGAGGTTGAGAAAAGTCTCCCAAATGAATCTCTCTATGTTATCCAACTTGAGGAGCCATGGTACGCTACCATACTAAATTTTTTGGTAACTAAAAGGTTCCCAACTCAGCTTTCTTCAAGTCAAAGGAGCAAGATCAAATCCAACTCAAAGTATTACATTTGGGATGATCCGTACTTATCAAATTATTGTCAAGATCAAATCATATGAAGGTGTGTGCCCGAGAGTGAGATCCCTTCTATTCTCCACATAGTCATGACTATGCATACAGAGGACATTTTGGACCCCAAAGAACCGCTTGAAAAACACTTGAATGTGGGTTATTTTGGCCAAGCCTTTTCAAAGACGCCCATCTCTTTGTAAAAACTTGTGACCGATGATATTCTACAACAACCCAATCTTTTATGCGACATCTTTGATTTTTGGGGCACCGATTTCATGGGCCAGTTTCCCAACTTTTGTGGGTACTTGTATATCCTCTTAGCGGTGGACTACGTGTCCAAGTGGGTTGAAGCATACCCAGAAGAGCCGATAACGCCAAGACCGTTACAAACGTAATCCACAAACACATCTTCTCCCGTTTTGACTTTCCAAAAGTCATAAGTGATAGAGGGGCGTATTTTTGCAATATGTTCATCGAAAGTCTTCTAAAGAGATATGGGGTGCACCACAAATTCTCAATGGCCTATCATCCGCAAAAAAATGGTCAAGTTGAGTTGTCTAATCGGGAAATCAAGGGCATTCTTGAAAAAAACAGTAAACCTGGATAGGAAAGATTGGAGCAGAAGGTTAACTGCACTTTGTGGGATTATAGGACCACCTTTAAGACCCCAAGTGTCATGTCACCCTACCGCCTCATCTAAGGTAAAGCTTACCACCTCCCGATAAAGGTAGAGCAAAAAGCTTATTGGCTTTTAAAAGCATTCAAACAAAGCTATGATGAGGGAGGGTTGCACCGGAAGCTTCAAATAAAAGAGCTTGAGATAATTCGCGATGAGACGTACGAAAACTCATCCATCTACAAAGAAAAGACAAAAACAAATGGCATGACGGAATGATAAATTGTCATAGTTTTAAGGTGGGAGATGAGGTTCTTGTATTACAAAACCGTTTCAAGCTATTTCCGGGTAAGTTATGGTCAAGATGGTTCAGGCCTTACACTGTTCAAAGGGTTTATGACCATGGGGCGGTCGATGTGGAGAGTCCGGAAAATGAGAAGTTCATCAAGGTGAACGGTCACCGCCTCAAGCACTATTTCAAAGTTTGTGAAAAGGAAGGCGAAGGTGTGGTCTTACTCGAAAACCACGTTTACGACAAGTAATCCACCGAAAAGTCATCAAGTCGAGTCATCGACTCTAAATAAACTGCAAAATGTGTACATATTCTATCCTCGCTTATATTGTTCTTGCTTTTCAATCCTATTAATAAATTTTCATATTTGTTTAGTCGAGCTAGGAGGTGCATTAACAAAAATTTTGAAGTTACTAACAGTTTTGTGAAGATTTTGATGGTTTTGGGCCGCCTCGGGATGCGTGCCATGCTTGAAAAGTTTGGGATTTGACAAAAAGTTGGTATGGGGGACAATTGGGTGATTATTGAAGTGAAAAAATTCCATCAAGTCGTGTCTTTACTCAAAAATTCCAGATTTTTTTTTTCATCGCCAACCTACCAAAAATAGCGAAATACCCATTTTTGCCCCAAATCACTATTTTGCACTCAAATTCACTCAAATCTTCCACAAACTTCATCAAATCAACACTTTTCTTCTATTTCATCATCAATTTCCTCAAAAACGCATTAAAAATTGACCCCAATCTCAGATAATTCCCTTTTGAAAACCTATAAATTTTCTCCCTCAAATTCGATTTTTAGGGACTTTGGTTGATTTCTAAAGGTTCATCAACATGTTTTGGAGCATTTATTTTGTGGAATTGGGAAGGTAAAATCATTTACCTCCTTTTTTGTAATTCATTAATTAGTTTTTCCCGAAAATTACCTTCTAATTAGTGAATTTTTTATTGTTAATTTACTTCTTGTTGTTGAGCTTTGTTAGTGAAAGATTTTTTGAGTAAGGCATAAGGAATTCATCAAACACTTGATTTTGGTTAGTGTTTAAATTTTGCATACCATGTATCTGTTGAATTGCCTATAAGAGTGCAAAAGTGTTTTGAGTGTAGTTCTGTTGTAAGTTGTTCGAAAATTTCAGGAATAATGGCCCCTAGTGTATCAAGACTTTTGGGAAAGGGGAATAATAAGAGAGCGGCGGTGAGTGAGCCCGACCCCGAGGTTGAGGTTGTGTTTATGGGGTATGAAAATTTGACCGTCGCACACAAGAATATTTGGGATAAACTTACAGCACATCATTTTCAACCCCTCGTTACCACAAAATTATTTTGTCACAATACCCTTCATGCCTTGGGGATGTTCCACTTTGCATTTGAGTAGTTAGCAAGAGAGGGTCTAGAAGCATACCTTGAGCAAAACTCTTGGGATTACACCTATAGGAGTTTTGCATATAAGTTTCTAGCAACTTTATCCGAGTTAGACATACCCGAGGTCATCGAGAAAGCTTACCGTTTCCGAATAAGCAAAACATGGCACAATGCCACCATACCCAAAATCCGCCAAATCCTCAAAATAACAAAAACCCGCCCACCCCGTCTTTTGCTGAAGAGGCGAAGTTGATTACAAGTGGTACGCCCTCACTATAGTGCATTCCACATCCAAATATGAGAAGCTATCTTCCATAACCCATCCCGTTCTATGCCTCATAACCAGTTTTCTCACTACTGTGTTCAACTCCGCGGGGGAGCCTACAAAAGTGCCGAAGAAATTCCGGTTGCTCTTATGGAATATGCTCCTAACGTGGGTAAGGATTCCGGATTGGACTGAAACTTTTATGGAAGCATGTTTGAAACATAAGAATAAAACAAAGAGTGCGAGCATTCACTTTGGGGGATTCATCACGTTCTTTGTCTAGCACTATGAGGAACACATCTTTGAGGAACAAAGTTTAAGTCAATGTAGGGGCCTAACAAGATATGATCAAGCCAAGTTGGAGGAGGTTAACATGTTTAAGGCTTTTGGTGAGGCTCCATTGAGAAACGTTTGGGTTGGGAGTGATGGGTTCGGCTACATGCAATTACCTCATACTTTGGTTTGTCCTCTATCTAGAGGGCAACTATCATCCGACTTCTATTGCCCACGGAAAGAGGGTTTCGAGGAGTGTGAGGATGAAGGATAAAGGATGAAGGCGAGGGAACCAAGGTAGTCAAAGAAGGGAGAGGGAACAAAGGAGTGTAAGCGAAAGAGAGGAGGTAGAGATCCTTCGCATTGAGGGGGGGCGGGTCTTTTCAACAACCACAGCACAATATCAACAACAACAACAACAATTTACACAACAACAACCATCACAATTTAATCCAAACCATGATACTGATACCCCAGTGTATGAGGCGGGGCCATATGCTAGCACACCCATTAAGCCATGGAAACATCAAATGGCCAATTATTTTGCTAGCAAGAACGATGTCATAAAAACTATTAGCGGAAGGGTAGAGGAATCCCACACTTGGCAAGAGAAGCAAGGTGGTAGGTTGGAAACTTTATTTGATTGGCATAATTTAGTGGATGAAAGGGAAAGGTTGAGAGTGGAGGCCGAGAGGGCCCGAACTGAGGAAATATGGGAGATTTCTAGGAGGCAAGAAGAAGCCCCGCCTTTGGACAGTGCAACAAGACCAAAGGTTGGTGGAACAAAGTACAATGTGGAGGGTAAAAAATAAATGGAGGGAGCAAGAAAACACCCATTTTCAAGCTCAAAATGAACTCTGATCCACCACACTTATCTTCACGACTCCTATGAAGATACAGTAGCACAAGAAGATGTGTACGGGCTAGCTAGCTCTCTATTTGGCATGTCCCTTCAACAAAACCCAAACCTATCAAACAGCGTATAATCAAGAGGCCGTCAATTAAGGACGAGAAAGAAGAAGAATACTTAGAGAGGCGAAAGAGAGAGGAAGAGTGGAAGAGATAAAGGGACACCCACGACCAAGGTGGTGTCTTGGGGTCTTCTGACCATGACATTTGAAGAACTATTCCACCCTTTGCCCCACAATGAAGGCATTTTGAAGTTTAAGTGTGGGAGGAGAGGGTTAAATTGTATATATGAACTTTCCTTTGTTAATGCATTCCTTTATTTAAAAAAAAACGAAAAATCTCGGTTAGGTGAAAACCCACAAGGGTGGGCACCTAAGCAAAAGTAGGAAGGGGGCCAAGGACGGGATGAAAACCTGAAAGGCCAAACCGGGAAAAATGAAAAATTGAGTTGCGAGCCACCATATGAGGAAAGAAAAGCTACAGTGAAAATTTAAAAAGGCACCTATAGTAAAATGAGGGATTTAAAAAAAAATGGACAAAAAAATAGAAAAAGACAAAAAAAAGACAAAAATTAAACATTGTGAATACTACTTCTTATGTTGAGGATTCTTCGAGGGATAAGGAGGGAATGATAAGGAGGAATTAGGAAGGAGGTTAGGGTAGTTTAATTTTTTAATTGACAAAATGTATTTCAAATTGGTGGTTTTATGATGACTACTTGGTTATGATTAATTCGGTATTTGGCCAACCAAGTTGTCATGTTTTCATTGTGGAGTTATAAGGTGGTGTTATAAGGAGTTTTCGTGACGTGTGTTGTAGGATTTTTTATGCCACTTTCTTATTGTCTAGGGATGAGATAAGGGTGGCCAATATTTTCCGGGGTTATAAGAAGGGCGGATGGATGAGTCGGAGTCGGTTATTTGTTGTGTCGTGTTTAGAGGGTGATATTAGAAGGGAGAGTGAGAGGAGGGCCGGGAGTTCACAAAAATTGTGTCTTTTATTTTACTTTCTTGTAATAGGTGGTTTCTTTTAGGGAGAGAACTGTAGAGTCTATTGATCGAATACGAAAGAGGGGGGTTGAATTGAGTATTAAAAACTAGCCCCACTTTTTCGATTTATATGATATGTAATTAATTATCTGATCTTATGAATTAAAATCAACTAATTAATTAATCAAAGTAAGCGCAAGTAACGAAATAACAAAAAGTAAAGAGAGTAGAGAGAGGCACACGGATTTTTGAAGTGGTTCAGTTTCACACGTTGAAATCTACGTCCACTATTCTCGATTAATAATTCTTAGTACCTTTCTACGGATTACAAAAATTATCAACCCACTCGTATAATCAACACTATGATTATAACTCAAGATGAGTATCGCTAAATACTCTATACTATCTTACGCTAATAAGAAAGTACAATATAACTCACACAGATTCCCGTTAAAGAATTGTTAGCTTATAATGATGTACTATTATCCAATAACGTATTTCACTCAAGCGATTGATAGTAATTGATGCACGATTCTTTTAAAAAACAAACTCTAAAAATAATAAATATTTTGCTCAAAGGTTTGCTTTAAAACGATTTTGGAAAATCAACACAAGTAATATGTATGCCGTGTGATGTGTGTGTATTTCGATTTACAATTAAGATATGAAGGAGTATTTTTAGTAATAGAATCATAGTAGATCTACAACCCTAGCTTAATATTTAAGAAAGATATTTATCTTTAATATCATAAAATAATATTTGCTTATCTTTTATAAAAATATCTTTATCTCAAAATATTATTTGGTTTATCTTATAGAAATATATTTATCTTTAATATCTCAAAATATTGTTGTAAAGATATAGTAGAATCCTAGATTAGGTAAACAAGGGAAACAATCTAGATAGGCCGAAATACCCTAGCTCACGAAACCCTAGGAGGCACGCAACCCTAGGAGGCTCAATCCTAGGTTTTCACGAAACCCTAGGTGGCTCAAACCCTAGGTGGGCTTATTAGGTTAACAACAAATTGAGATAGAATATATTAGAAACCCTAGGTAGCATGACAACCCATAAGTTGTAATACTAGCCAATAGAATCTCATAAATATATTCTCTAATAAAACTTTTGATAAATATAAAAATACTCTTTCACTTTTGAAAACATTTAAATCATTTTATTTCCAAAACCATGCATCAACATTTATCATCCAAAGTTATAGGCTAAAGCTATAACTTTGAACATAAAATCTCTCGAATGGAATAGTTACCGAATGACGACCTATACTATCTAATCTTCACAAAGATCTTCAGTATATGGATTGTGACACCCTCAAATTTGCGGAAAGAAAAAAAAAATTATTTAAATACATAAAAGATAAGAATACATAATAAGGGTGTCTTAAATACAAAGGTTCATAATGAAAAGGAAATACAATTATACATAAGAATTATACAAGACGGGAGACATATCTCCCGTATAAATACGGAAATAAAAGAGTGTATAATAATATACAATCTAAGAACCGAATATAGGTCCAAGGTAAATACTTCGCTCGCTAGCTCGTCAATGTACCCAAGTATGCATCACAAACCTGCAACCGCATTAAATATAAACACGGAAGCCACAGTCAGTGGGGAGTAACTCCGAGTTCTCCCAGCCACGAAATGTCGAGTTTAATAAAAAATGAATAACATAAAAGCAATGTATATGGAAAATACAAAACCTTAACATGTATGATATGCTTTTCATGTTATGAAACAATTAACTAACATATAACCTAGCATATGAAAGCTATCATGTGAATCCGATAATAAACTATAACACGAGGTAGGGAAGCTGGTATGCTAGCCCAGAGGTTACGTTAACATGGCCCTGATACACTCACAACCCTAATCAACACCTAATATGTGGAATCAGTTAAATCCGGTAATCAAACTCTATCAACCGAGCCGGCGTGCATCTCACCTTCTAAGATTCATAGAATCATCAAACATGAAAGACCAATACGTCTAGAAACAGGCATAAGTTCTTAGTAACGTCAATAGAAGACTTCTGTAACTCGAGTCTATACCACGAGGTAGGATATACTTATATATTTAGGCTCAGCGGTTACCCTAATAACATGGCCCAAATACAAAGCACACATCTAGGCTCAGCGGTTACCCTAA
>JAIUZE010074832.1:0-71312 GCA_022085475.1 Heliosperma pusillum
AAATAATGCAACTTAGATTTAAATAGATCTACAATTTGAATGTTTATTTATGATTTTAGAATTTGTATGTTTTAGATTGAGTACGTTGTAGAGTTTTTTAAATTGTGTATTGTGCTTGCTGCAGTGTTAGGAAGTATGAGCAACCACCAAATTTAACTGCTTTCTTGCTCCACTACTTTTAATTGGTTATAATCAAATAAACGTAAACTGCTTACAACGTTTTCTCTTATTGCCCCTTAAATTGGTTATCTACTTTTGGGCTAATATAAATTACTAACAGCATAACCTTCCTGTTGGGCTAATATAAATCGGTCATACTCAAGATTTATGTTGGTCAATCATATCATTTATCTACTTGCAAATCGTATTTTATTTTGGCGATCAAAATGAAGCTACTGCTTACTTCCATTCTTCTTTCGTGTATCATTGATTTCATATTAACTCTTGAATTAAAATGGCTGTTTTATTCGAGTTTCGTTTTTTTACATTACATAAAATTTGTGGACTTCATCCCTTTTTTAGGATTCATGGTTTCTTTATGATTAATTTCGTTAGTTAATATCAAAATTTAGTAATTTTGCTGGACTTAGAATTGATTTTTTTTTATGTATCTCATAGTATCCAAATCACAGCATCATTTTCTTAACTTAGTCATGGATTAATTAAAAAAAATTGTTTTTTTTGGTAGTGAAGTGTTTGTTTTCTTGATATTGCTTTTGCATAAGTAGTTTTCTTCAGATTGCTTTTCCTTGAAATTGGACATAAGTGGCAACCAATGTGATAGTATTATTAACGTATCTTAGATCCTTCATTTACATTATGTTCCAATTGATGCATCTAAACTATTTGACTAAATACTATAACAACTGTTTATCTATGATATAACTCTTCTGCCTCTATTGTTGAATTGCTTCCGCTTCACTTGTAGTCCTTTAGTTTGATTTAGTTGCGCTAATGACCTGCATTTCAGTTCCATAAAAAAGGTTGATACATTCAAGGTAGATTCACATAGTAAATATCAGTTCAATTGCAAACAAACATCCAAAAACTTAAAATAGTCTAAAACCCAAATATCCAAACAAATAGATGACCCTCGGTATTGATGATGTAGTAATCGGTACAATTGTTGTACTATATTCCAACCAAATTTTGAACTTGTGGAATGTTGCCATATCGTACCCACACCTATTTGATGACGTGCTGAATTTTTTGATGATGTATGCCTCGCCTTCATGTAACTTTTCCAAGAAAACTTTTATCAAGCTTTTTTTGATTGTTGCTTGAATAGTATCCTCCTTATGACAAAAAAGGTAGTATAAATTATTATGAATTTATATACATATTTGGCAGAATTTAAGTAAATAACAAAGAATTTGTTTACTTACATTTTCATCAATGAGTATTAGTTCCGCCCCTAGCAATTCCTTTGGCTCATCATCTGTCTTCTTGCACCACATTCTCATAATTCTTACTGTTATTTGTTCGGTTCTGCGAGTGTTGTTATCTATTGAAGAAATTGGTATGCTATGATTTGGTGCCAATCGTTTTTTTGCTGGGAAATTGATTGATTGTGTGGTATAAGCCTGTGCATCAACTGGGCTTTATAAGGAACCAGAAATAACTGCTGAACATAATGGGACCTTACTGGTATTACCCATGTACTTCTGCAGTTGTGGTTATAATGGTATTACCCATGTACTTATGCAGTTATTTAACTGTTGATCTGGGAACTGTTCAACCAATGGACCTTACTGGTTCAGAATTGGACATCTAATTTTCGGCCCAAATGTAAGTCTGATTTAGTATGATTATTATATGGAACTGGGCTAATGAAGAATTGATAACGCCAATGAAGAATTGCTTGTTGAAGAGGATAATAGATGGTAGCCATTGATTATGCCACCTTCCGTAAGCGAACGGAGGCAAATTATTGTCGTTGCCCTATTTACTTCTCCAAGCCAGTCTCAATGATGATTTGCTACTTCATAAATCTGAGAGACTTTATTTAATAAATATATGCAACGTAAATAAATATATGCAACGTAAATACTTATTAAATTAAGCCTTTGATAGATTATGCCACGTTCCGTAATTGAACGGAAGCAAATTATTTACGTTGCCCTATTTACTTTTCCATACCACGTCTCAATGATATTTGTACTTCATAAATTTGAGAGACTTTATTTAATAATTTTTATGCTTTTTTTTAATATATGGTTTAGATTTTGCCAACTTCCGTTGTTGAACGGAAGCAAATTATTTATGTCGCACGATTTACTATTCCAAGTCACGTCTCAATGATGTTTGCACTTCATAAATTTGAGAGACTTTATTTAATAAATTGCATGCCTTTTTTTAATATATGCTTTAGATAATGCCACCTTTCGTAAGGAATCGGAAGCAAATCATTTATGTTGCCCTATTTACTTTACCGTCTCAATGATATTTACACTTCCCAAAATCTGAGTCCTTATTTAATAATTATTATGCGTTATTTTAATTTATGTCTTAGATTATGCCACCTTCCGTAATTGAGCGGAAGCAAATTATTTATATTGCCTTAATTACTTTTCGAAGCCACGTCTCAATGATATTTGCAATTCATAAAATTGAGAGACTTTATTTAATAATTATGATGCCTTTTTTCATTCGCGTTATTACGTGTCAATCGTGTTATTATGTGTCAACCTCGTTTTTGTGATGGTTTATTTAATTTTTTCTCTTTACATCTCTTTTTCGTTTTTGTTAAATTTATTTTCCTTTAAGTTACTGTAATTTTGTAAATGTAATGGTAAACATTTGTAAAAATTGTACTCCCTTTTGTATTTATTATAGATATTGTGAAACTGTACTTTTGTAAGTGTATTATCCACTTAACGATATCGCGAAACTGTACTTCTGTAAGTGTATTATCCACATAACTTCATTAAGTGGGTTATCGAAATCAATAATCATCAATTCTATAGCACATCGATATTAGATTTAAAATATAACCGAGAAAATAACATTGAAATCAAATAAATATAACCGAGAAAATAAAATTTGTGTAAAAGAAATATGGATATATGATTAGTAAAAGTAGGTAATAATCCATTTAAAATTCTGCAATTTGCAAACAATTCATGTATTTAATGGTGGGGTATACGTGGGGTCCACTGTATTAATTCATTGGATTGCTGACGTGGACGCATGAGAATGCAGGAAATGTTTTGCTTTTAATAACAGTAGGATTTGGATGAACATATTTCACCAAAAATCTGTCAGTAACTAATTTTATTTGTAGTACTTATTATGGGCTATTAAAACTTTGAGTTTGTACGGTTGTAATTCCACATTTAACTGTAGAGATCAGATAATTGGGTGTTCAATTATCATTTTGCTTCTACATAAGGTTTTTACCTTGTGTATTCATTTTACTCAACTTTTCCTATGTTCTTCATGCTCACAAGTCACAACCCTTCAATTGCTCTCAATGTTAGTTATTATGGTTGCCTTATGGATTATTTTCTTGTGACCTCCGTTGACGATTTTAGCATACTTGCAATCCTAGATACATCAGGAAGCTTTCGATAATACATCAAGAAGCTCGCAATTTTGTTTTATCCTGAATTCACATTGTTTATCTTTTACTAAAAAAATCTCCTTCTAGGTAATAATAAGTTATTTGACCGTACATTTAGGTTTTTTTTCCCTTTTCCACTTTTTGTTGTTTGATATATACTTTCATATATGGAGTGTTTAGGCTTACAAGTATATTTTATTTTTGTACTTTAAAATTATAATAAGATAGATTTTTTGTAGGTCAATGCCTTTATTCTAGCCTAGCCTTAAAGGGAGTAGATGGTATTGATTTTTTGTATGTGGATGGCGCAATATTGGGTTAAAATGCTAATAATCACCTTCAAAAGTTTGTTCCGCCTCTGACTTTATAATTATGCTCGACAGTGGTCTCCAATCTCCTTATGTTATATTTGTGGCCTCAAGTGATTTTCAAAGTTTGATGTTTCATTTATGTAACCATTTATAACTTTTTTATTCTTACCGAAACTAAGCTTGGATACATTTCTGACAGTATAATTGTGAAGTTACGGAGTTTTGTTTTAGGAAGCTATACATTCAAATCTAATAAGCTATTGAACATTCATAGATGATACGAGTAAGTTTTTCAACTAATACCACCATTTATCTTTCATGGTTGTGTCATTAGACATTTTATATTGTCATACACTTGTGTGGAGTTTTTTAGTATCAATATTTGTACAATTGTGACGTTTGTGTTTTGTAGTTAGGATAGACTACGATTTGTTAGGCAATTGCAGACGGATAATTACTACTTTAATTGTGAATAAATAACGCAATGTTGAAGGACTACTTTAACATATTGACAATAACATTGTTCCGTTAGTGTGATAACTAATACGAAGAATATATATTAAACGTCTATTTATATTGTACTATGTATGCCCGTGCAATTTTGCATGGGTCTAAGCTAGTTCCATTAGATTTAAAGATCACTATATCAGCTGTAAATTCAGAATGTAAGCTTTCGAGCATTCATTATATTTTGAATTTTATCAATTGTGGGAAGATAGAACCGTCTAAGGAAATAATACAATATACTTTTCAAACTAAGTACCACTTCATCTTATTTAGGATTGAAATATTGGGCGACGTCATTAATTGGTATCGATTCATAATACCAACTACGGAGTATCATATACAAAACCCAATATCTATTAAAGAAACAAATAATATTTCTTCCATTCTATATTATCTTCCCACCTTAATAACATACTCCTCAGTCCTAACATATAATAGACAAGTGAGAAGATAGATAAAAAAATGGAGGAAGTATAAATAATAAAGACATATAAAAGGGACATTGTAGCATTGTCTTACGGTGTTATCTGAGAATTGGCAGTATTAGCTAATAGCTTCGTGTTACTATTACTAGAGGCGGATGGGATGGTGTCGTTTGGTTCAATACCTATCTGGTGTCCTGAGTCTTGACAATCTACATTATTTGCATTTAGCAAGTATTACATCACATACCATTTCATCTACTTCATTTTGATTCCGGTAGAATTAGGGCAAATAGGATTGTTATCAATTATCAACTGCCCTGGTATAGACTCAACTTTTGGATGGTTGTGTCACTTGTGTCCAATTCCAAGGTCACATTAGCTTTTACCCACTTTACGTCTAACCTACAAATCTAAGTATTTAGTACACAAGCAACAGTTGGGTTAGTGGGCCAAAGGTTTCTGCAGAATGTTGAGAGAAAGCTAGAGGAATAAACCCTTGCAAAATGTTGCCAATTTGTGATTAATAAAAGCACTGATTTAGTAAGAAAGGATTAAAGTCATCACTAAATTTTTAAAAAACAATCCAAGTTTTAAGCATAAGCCGCTTTTGAGCCTGAATATGTGCCAACGGTCCAATTCACGACACAACAATATTACTCTACCACTCTATAAAAGGAGGCTTGATAAAATTCATAAAAAACAATGGAGTAACAGCATCTATGGATGTTCACTCAGCTCCTGACTCAGTAACTGTTTGAGACCTGCCCCAGCCTATGACCGAGCTTTTCCTCTTTCTTTATCCCCCTTCTAGCTTTGCTATCCTGCCAACGGGGTCTCGCGTCGGAGTCGGATACGGGTGATTGCAACTAGATCTATATCTGTTTTGTAGCTGGAAATCCCAGGTGGAATCCGGATCCATGGGGTTTAAAATTAGGATCCGCATCCCACCCATTGGTAATGGTCGGTGTCGCGAATCCGCGTAGAGTCCAAGAACCATTGACATCCTTAGCTACAAACTTCACTAAATAAAATGTTTATTGAAACCAAAAATAATCTACCTTTCATTAAGATCCCTCCTACTTTTGGACTTTTACTTGAAAATAAAAATATAATCAAAGGAGTTTATAAGTCGCCTGGATTAAAAAGGAAGAAAATGACAGACATTTCAAAGAGTAAATAAGCCAAATCAATTATTTTCATTACTTGTCTCTTGAGTTTCTTCCTTGCGCCCACTGCAGCAGTAGAAATGTGGCAATTTAACACGACCGCAGCACCTGTGGAAACCCGGAGATCAAAGACGGATAAAAGCATAAGAATACCATCAATGGGCACGAGACAATCCCAAGGTACCATTCGGTGGTAATTACGATTCAAATGTCTATTGATGAAGTACTACAGTCATTGTATGGTGGTATACAACTACTCATGATTGACTTCGAAAGCTATCGTCACAACTGTCTTTATAGCTAGAACTTGAACCCAGGAGCTTGTGAGAGCATGTTTACTGGGCTGTAGTCCACCAGATACCATGGGTTGGTAAAGAGAGAAGATAACAGAGAGAGGAAGAAAAACTGAACAAGGACAGGGGAAGAACCATGTGACAGTAAAGAATATAATCCCAAGTTTCACAAGGGAAAAAAAGTGTGTAAAGAGACCCACAAGAGTAATATACTAATATGATACCAATAGGTTTGATCCTACATCGTAAGCACCATTCTTCAATAACTTTATCAGTCAACTTAGATGACGTGAGCAAGGGATGCGACCCATATCGTAGGTGTTAGTAGGGTAACTTAGTGTGGTTTATGCTATGTTCCTGTAACACTTCGGCACTTTGAACACTTCACTTTAAACCACAAAATGGAAACTTTTGCACAAAATATCGTATCTGACACTCCCACACGTGTCGCACACGACAATGTGTCAGAGAGTCGGAGTTACAAGGGGTTTATGGTAACCGAGGTGATGTTTTGTGAGCTTTACGAGTACTTTGTAATTTTGCACAATGTCGTCATTGAGATATATTTCAAGGAATTTGTGAATGACCCGGATTGAGTTCTTTTGTATTCTATCTGTCTCGATCATTTGATTACTTTTTGTTTTGGCACAAAAACCAAGGAAAGGAGAAGGGACCATTTGTGGGAAGTGCTGTTAGTTGAAAGTGGACAATATCGCAATTAAAGGATCAAATTACCCATCACAAGCATGCCTAATATAGAAGGGTAAACAAATGAATGGACGCCCAAAAAAGAAAAAGGTAACCAGATGACCTTGACGGAGGGAGTATGCAAGTAAAAGACGTGAATCAATGTTGACCCAAGTGTGCAAGGAATGGGATTAAGAGTGGAAGTATGATGTGTTTCACCTTCAAGCAACTTGGCTCGAACAAGATTTTGTGGGTTGAATGTTGCACTTGAATGTCGCAGACAGAATAAAGGAGCGAGTGACGTGCGAGTCGCTGACTTTTTCTAGGCTGAAAGTATGTTTCTGCAGCGACCAACACGGCCTAAGCTACACTAATCGAGTTGCGCCAGTTTTACTCAAGGAATGCTTTGTTCGTTAATTTCAGTCGGCTTGTTCCAATGTTTGGACTTTTGTTCCTGATTTCAACCTATTAGCTATTTACTATATAAGCTTTAGTTTTAATTTTCATAAATGACTAAGGAATTTTATTATTAAGAACTCTGGTATAATAGAAATACTATGTGCAACTAATCCTGCATCTTACTTATTCAACTAGGCCACTGCTTGTTTCGTCCTCAAATTACTCCATTATTTTTGTCTACATCCATTTGAAATTAAATCTACTTTTAAAATTTTATTACCTACTCAGTTTGCAAATCCATCATTTCCATTTCTGCTATGTTCAAAATTGATCTAATATTACACAAAAAACTTACTTGCATCGAACTATCACGGGAATAGGCTTCAAAGCTTTTGGCCCATTCCTGATTCCCCGCTTGTGCTTCGAAATCTGTCATGTAAAAAAAGATTAAACTTGTACAAAGGATTATAATCATGGACCTCAATACGCACCGAAACCTTTTGTAACAAATGCACCACCCAAATCATTTTAATCCCATGACATTACTGAATATATCATGAACATACAGACCCATATATTAACTGAATTGATAGAATCTCTGGTACTTGATTCGACATGAAACTTAAACTTAGCGCAACAATCAACAAACATTATGCCTAAAGAATGTGCATAAATGATTGAGGGATTGCTAATACAAAGGGGCACACAAATTCTCATATAAGACGGCCTGGTGATAATTGATTATCATGTGGCTGGCTTCATACTATAGGTCACTTATGAGTTGGGTTAATTTTTCTTGAGGATTGATCGAAATAGAGTCCTCAAAGCCTCAAAAGTTGCCATATTTCTTACACTCGTAAATAAAAACACGGGATTAGAGGATCGTAGTCACACATTCACACCGACACCGACGGTAATCAGCACATTGAGAAACATGACCCGCCACACCAAAATTAAAAATCAGCCAACAGTCCTTCAGCTAAAATACGTATTTGGGGCGCTATAGCAAGCACGATAATATGCATGGAAATGACAATAAGAAACACAAGTAGTTAATTATATATAAGAAAAGATGATACCTTTTTCTTGGGAACAGCCATAAGGTCCATGGATCCAAGGTGAGAAGAAAATGTAGGAAGTTGGGGATGAAACCCGGTTTCGGTTTCGGTTTCGGGTTCGGGAAGAGACAAGGAAGGAGATGAAATAGGATGAAACAAGTTATGGAAAGATGGTGTGATTGCAATGACATGTGAGAATCTTCTGAAGAAGCCATTAACAGCATTGGAATTGACTTTTTGTACACCAACGCTTAACGCCATTTTTGTACCACCTCTAATTTGATATCCTTCCTAATCCTTGATACGAACACGATTTCCGCGGCGGAACTGAGTAAACTACAAGGGGATGTTACTGACTTGTTTCGAGATTAGGGTTCATTTCTGGATTTGGGGATATAGGAGTCCTGTGTAAGTTCAGAGAAGTGCTTTTAAATACTCCCTACTTTATTTACGGAGTAGTTTTTTTAATCACCTTTTAGTCCTCCGTCTCTCTCAATTATTATCTTACTAGATTTCATGCCCGTGCGATGCACGGGTTTATGTTAATGTTATTTTTGTAATTTTTCTATAACAATTAACTTATAAAAATAAACTTTTGAAGTTTTAATTTTATAATAAAATATACTCCGTAATTTTTTAAAAAATAATATTGATATATTGATTCAACTTATTCTATTTTAAACATATGTTACCAACCTTGTCGGGACTCAAGTTATATTTGATCTATATTATGACTCGAAAAATGATTCAAAGTACCTAAGAATTAAGCTCTCTAAGACAATGTTTAAGAAACTCAAAAGATTTTGGGTTGATCACCTCATCTTATGCTAATTGTTCGATATAGGGCAATTCTACTATTTATAGTTATTAGTATATTCACCACACATACATTATTTTTCAATGTGAGATATATAACATACTAAGAATTACAAAAAATTTATGCAAATAATATGATATTCTATACTGTAATGATAACATTTTTTTTTACCACGAATCTAATTATATTATTTTCATAATTAATACAAAATTTTAAGAGCTCTCTAAAACAATATTCTCTTTGTCTTAATCATTTGTTTGCCTTTGATTAAAATAGTCCTAAAAAAAGGCAAACAAATGACCGGGACGAAGGGAGTATTTGAGAGACTTAAATGACTTTGGGTTCATCTCTAAGTTTCAAGAAAGACTCTTATTTATAATCACGTGATCATCCCAGCTTATGATATTTCTCTGATGTGGGACAATTCTTCTATTTATACATAGTATATTCACCACACTTGCATTACTTTTCAATATGAGACAAATAACATATTTGGTAGTTACCATTAAAATTATTATATATGATACTTTCTAAATTAATTTTGATGATGTAAATTTCATTAAGATAGAAATAATAATACAAACTTTTAAGATATCTGAAAGATAATACTTGAGAGATTCAAAAGATTTTGAGTGAATATTTAAGTTGAAAGATGACTCATTTTCATAATATTTTTTGTGAATTGAATGTACAAAATTTTATATACAAATTATAAACACCACTTAAATATAATATAGGAAATGTATATTAAGATAAATAAACTATTTTTCACTTTATTTTTTAATGATATTTTCCTAAATTAATTTTTTATGATGTAAGTTTCACTAATGTGGATACAAATTTTTAAGAGCTCTCTAAGATAATATTTAAGAGACTCAAAAGATTATGGGTTGATATCTAAGTCACAAGGATGAATCTTATTTATAATTATAGGATCACTCTACCTTATGATAATTTTCTGATGTGGGACAATATACTATTTATACGTAATATATTTACCACACTTGTTTTATATTTCAATGTGGGACAAATAACTTATTAAGTAGTACACCATCAAAATTATTACTTATAGGATACTTTCCTAAATTTTCTAAATTAAATTTGATGATGTAAATTTCACTATTGTGGAATTAATAATATAAAATTTTAAAGGTTCATTAAACCAATACTTAAGAGACTAAATGACTCCTATTTATAATCATACTTAGTATATATATTTTCCACAAATACATTATTTTTCAATGTGAGACTAATAACACATTAAGTATTTTATCATCAAAATTATTATTTTTGATAATTTTTTAAATTAATTTTTAATAATGTAAATTTAACTATTGTGACTATTATAATTCCATTTTGTTAAGAGCTCTCCAAAACAATGATTAAGAGACTTAAAAAATTGTACGTTTATAACTAAGTTCAAGGATGACTCATATTTATAGTCATAGGATCACCCTATGTTATAATAATTTTTCAATGTGGGACAATTTACAATTTATAAGTAATATATTCACCACACATACATTATTCTTCAATGTGAGACTAATAACAAACTAAGTAGTACACCATCTTTTTTCATATAATATTTATTTCTTAACTGTTATATTAATATTAGAATAATAAAAAATATTTTAAATGTCATTTATTAAATTTTTAAAGTCATTTATTAACATAACAATATAAAAAAATAGTTTAAAAGCTCGTGCGGTGATCATATTTATGATCACTCCACTTTATGATAATTTCTTAATGTGAGGCAAAATTTTGATATTTATACGTAGTATATATTCACGAGTCACGATACCTACATTATTTTTTTCAATGTGGAACAAATAACACATTAAATAGTTTACCATCAAAATTATTATTTATGATACTTTTCTAAATTAATTTTTAATGATGTAAATTTCACTATAATGAAAATTATAATACAAATTTTAAGATTTTTCTAAGACAATATATAAGAGGCTCAAAAAATTGTGGGTAGAAACTTTAGTTCCAAATATGATTCCTATTTGTAATCATAAGATCACCCACCTTATGATCGATAATTTTCTGATGTGAGACAATTCTACTATTTATAGGAAATATATTCACTACATCTACATTATTTTTCAATGTAGGACATATAATATACTAAAAATTACACCAAATATGTCCAAATAATATGAGTTTCTATACTTTGCAGGATTTTTTTTCACCACGAATCTAATTATATTATCTTCATAATTTTTTTTTTACAATACTTAAATTTTTTTAATAATACCTTTTAAAATTAATTTTTAATGATGTAAATTTAACAATTGTGAAGATAATAATAAACAAACTTTTAAGAGATCTCTAAGACAATACTTAAGAGACTTAAAAGATTTTAGTTTGTTATATAAGGTCCAAAAATGATTCCTATATTTAATTATAGGATCACCCACCTTATGTTAATTTTATGATGTGGGACAATTTTACTATTTATACATAGTATATTCATCACATCTACAAAATTTTAAGAGATCTCTAAGACAATATTTAAGAGATTCGAAAATTTTGGGTTGATACATAAAGTTTAAGGATGACTCCTATTTATAATCATAAGATTACCCACTTTATTATTTTTCCAATGTGAACAATTATACTATTTATATTTAATATTTTTAGCACACTACATTATTTTCCAATGTGGGACAAATAATAGTTATGAATTTAATTTTTATTTAAAGACTTTCTAAAAAGTTGAAAAGTTGATAATATTATTAGGAAAATAATTAATTTAAAAAATATAATCAAAATTTAAGAGTTCAACCATAACTTGGAAAGTATATGTATGAATATAATGTTGAAAAGTTGATAACATTATTAGGAAAATAATTAATTTAAAACATATAATCAAAATCTAAGAGTTCAACCATAACTTGGAAAGTATATGTATGAATTTATTTTTTATTTTAAGAGTTCCTATAAAGGGGGAACCACTCACGTGTCTCGAAAAAAGCCTCTTTTATATATATATATATTGATTTTTTTATTCTTCACTTATGATCCACTAAGGGGTCGTTTGGTTCACCGTAGGAACTTGCAATGCCTAGGAACTTGCTTTTCCCATTAACTTACATTTCATGTGAATTGTCAAAAAGTGTTTGGTTGCATGTAGGAACTAGAATTCCATAGGAATTGCCACTTACCTAGGGGGGGCTAGGTAAGCAACTTCCTCCATTTTGGAGGAATTGTAATTCATGGGAAGTTTTAATTCCCATGTTTTTGTTCAACCAAACAAGGTACAATATTTGTACTTCCCATGAATTACAATTCATGTGATTTTAAATGGTAACCAAACAACCCCTAAGTATTTACACAAATAGTCGCCTTATAACACCCCAAATTTTATAATAATGAGTAATTTACTAAAGTCGTAAACTTTATAGATTCGTCTTTTACTTTTATTGGTTAAAATATTTTAAGTCGATAATTTATGATTTCGTGGCTTTTAATTAACGTTAAATAAAATTTAGTTTAGTTGGGTAAAAATGGTCGCATTTCAGTTCGTTATGAGTTCATAATTGATCCAATATGAAATTTGGGCCCTCTATAATTCATCTTCTCAAAACAAACTCATTAAACCTCCTTCTCCCTCCTACATTTTTCAGAAACTTCCTTCTTCTTTCTCAAACACCAAAACTACCGTTAAAACTCTATATCTTTATAAACTTAAGACGGACGTCATTTCTCCGTCTCTCAACGAAACTTGACGATTTTTACATTAATCTTCTCAACATTAAATATTCATTTCCCCCAACTTTTTATAAAACTCATTTTTTTATATCTAAACTTAAGACGGGCATAACTTCTTCGTTTCTTAACCAAATTCAATTCCGTTTAATTTTTCGGAATACTCTCACCATCCTCATTTTTTCTAGCCAACAAAATTTCGAAAATTTTAACCTTCTTTTAAGACCGATTTTCCAGAATTCCGGTCATACCTTCTAATCTTGTTAATTGTCGGAAAAACATGGTTTTGAAGATTTTGGGTCAAGTGATTCGTATGGGTTGATGCTTAGCTTGTGAATTGAATATTTGAAGGGCTAATCGAGGTAACGTAGACGGGTTACTCGATGTCACATCTTATGTGTTTATGTGTTTAGAATAGATTTTCACATGAGATATGAGTTAATTATGTTATATTAGCATAATTATATGTTACTACTTAATTGTATGTTGGAATTTATCTCATATGGTTTACTTGTGGAAATTTATGTTAATGTTGTTGAATTCATCTTATTATTGCTTAAACTTGTGTTTAATATCTCAAATGATAGTCTCGTGATGTTTTAATGTTGTATGCGATGATTTAATGTTCATATGTTGCATTAAATGATGGTTTATGATGGATTATATTGGTATATGCAAATGAGTGTGAATGGATTTAACTTGAAATGGGTGTTTGGGTGATTTTTTGGACAAAAGGAGTCTCAGTCGGCCCTGGGACCGGATGGGAACCCCCTTATTATTAATATGTTAGTTTTTTGGCGAAATTGGAGAAAAGGGAATCCCCAGCCGGTCGGAACCCCTGAATTGAGTTTGTAAATTCGATAGTTGGTGATGATCATTATTTATATACATATTTTATGCTTCCCTTAGACACATATAACTCGATTTACCGTCTTTCCTTTCTTATTTCTATGCTATTTTAGCTAGAATATCGATTCTGCCGTTCTATTATGTTTTAATGCAGATTGGATGCATTTGGAGCTTTTTGAGTAGATATGAAGCATGGCGGAGTCGGATCGTAGAAGGTTAGGCATGAGAATCGAGAACAAAAGAGAAGAAATGAAGAAAATCGAAGAAACGAGCCAAAAGAAGGTCTGCTCGATCGAGCAGACTATACTTGCTCGATCGAGTCGGTCTGAAGGTTGCTCGATCTAGCCATACCCTTGCTCGATCGAGCAACCTTGTTTTTCGACGACTTTTTCCTATTTTCCTAAACTTTAACCTAATTAATTAGATTTTTGTATTATAAAAGGAAAGCTTGTCTTTCATACTTTTCCATGCTTTTCAATGCTTTATTGCTTTAAATTAGAAAACCTAATTTAGTTTGCTTGCCTCTGGATTTTATTCATCAAAGACGATTGTCTTTAGTTCAACTTGTAATCGGTATTCTTCAATCTTTCTTTATTATTCAGTTAATTGCCTTCTAGTTCTTTAATTATTCTTTGTTCATCCTTTCATTGTTGTTAATTATGTTTACTTTAATTATTATTGTTGTTATTAATATTGTTATGAGTAGCTAATTTCCTTTCTAGGGTTGAAAGGGGATCTAGGATTGTTAGAAGGGGTAGATTAATTGATTGAATTGCAATTGCATGGTTATCGTTTGATTATCGTTTTAATTCTAGTTGTTTGATTACTGGCCAGGATTAATTAACTAGTCTCGCAAATTAGGATTGACACCGACCGGGTTAAGACTAAGATAGGCTACGATAATTGAATAGAACTCGTTTAATGATAGCGATCGCATGTTAATCGTAGATCTAAAGGGCATAATTGAATCGACCGATCTTGTGACCTTAGATAACTTTATTGCATGATAGTTGATTTTATCCCTATCCCTGAACAATAATCCTAGTGAACCTGAGACCCTAGACTTTTAATCTCATTGTTTTCAACCTTATTAGTTTGTTATTGCTTATAGTTAGTTATTGCTTATTATTAGTTGTTATTATTATTGTTATTAGTTGTTATTGTTTACTTTAGTTGTTGTTATTAATTGCTATTAGTTTAGAAACCACAATCAAAACCCAGAAATTGTTACTTAAGAGACAAACCTAGTTTAACAGATTAGAATACTACCGCCTCCCTGTGGATTCGATACCTTGCTTACCGCTGACTATTAGTTAGTAGTGAATTAGGTTTACTTTGATTAAGGAGACGCGACTTTACCCTTATCAAATTTGGCGCCGTTGCCGGGGAGGCAACAGTTTTCTGTTTGTTTCTACTTAGTTTGTCTTTTTCGTCTCAGGGAACCTAAGTTCCTTGAGACAGTTCTCATCCTTTTCTTTAGTTTTTGTTTATGCCCAGGTGTTCTAGGTCCGTTCTCGTGCCCTACGATTCCGAACCAGAGAAGACTCTCCGGTCTAGACGAAACTTTTGGAAGGAAATTCAAGAAGCGGAAGACTTGAGTACGCTTGAAACAGTTTACGCCGAATTCGTCGCAGAAAAACCATCCTTAGAAGAGGATACACCTATTTCTGCACCTACTACAATCATGCCTACCTTAGCCAGCCACTCAGAGCCTACCGTTGCATCTATTCCCAAGGGATTTCAACTCCCTACTACGGGTAATAGTACTTTTGAGATTCGTCCATCTTATATCTTTTTGGTGGAGCGAAATATGTTTGGAGGGAGCCTTACTGAGGATCCTGCTAAGCATATGGAGAAATTCACTAACTATTGCTGCTCTATTCCTTTAACGGGTGGGGTGACGCAAGATCAGATCAAGTTGGTGTTGTTTCCCTTTTCACTACGAGACGGGGCAGAATATTGGTTGAGTGAGTTAGATATGGCTGCACTTGGCATCACCGATTGGAATTCTTTGGCTCTTGCATTCTACAAAAGATATTTTCCGCCACAGAAAACCAATGTCATTCGAAGTCAAATCACAAGTTTCAAACAAGGTCCCAATGAGAACTTTAATGAGGCTTGGGTTCGCTTCAAAAAGCTTGTCAAGTCTGTTCCACATCATGGTTTTGATACTTGGTTCTTATGCAACCAATTTTATAATGGGTTATATGATGATCAGAGGAATTTGTTAGATTCTGCTGCTAATGGGAGATTCCAAAATAACACTACTGATGCCAATGCTTGGAAGTTAATTGATGAGATGGCTACTCACACTGCTGAGTATGGGAATCCTAGGGGTAATGTGAGGAGAGGAGGTACGGATAATGCCATTGTAGCTCAGTTAGAGGCATTAACTGCCAAAATTGCCGAGTTACAAACTTCAAAGTCCTTGGAAAATAAGCAAACGGTTCATGCCATGGTTCAACAAGAGCCAACCTGTGAAAGATGTGGTACTATGGGGCATAATGCAGTGGAATGTATGAGTACGGTTGATCAAGTGCTTGCCTTTCAATCTTTTAAGCAAGGTTCACCGTACTCTAACTTTTACAATGAAAGGACAAGAGAGCATCCCAATTTCTCCTACCGAAGTCAGAATGTTCTCAATCCCACCCCACCACCACCTCAGCAACAAGGTTCATCTTATGTGATTCCTCAGAATCGCAATTCTCAAGGTAACTTTAACCGTTCCAATCAAGGTGGTCAAAACTTCCAACAACCTCCACCTCCACCACCTCCAAGTAATGATATGGCGGAACTAAAGCCATGTTGCAGCAGAGTCTTATGATCCAACAAAAGCAAGATGCTCAGATCTCACAACTGATAGCTCATAACAAGATGGTTGACACTCAAATTGCCCAATTGGCAATTCAAAATCCACATAAACAACCGGGTAATCTTCCTCCTCAAGGACACCCTCCACATGAACAAGTCAATGCCATCACTTTGAGGAGTGAAACCCATTACAAAGGCCCTGAAATGATAAGGGATGAAACCAATGAAAGCTTGGAAGTTGCTGATCAAAGTTCGAAAAAAGGCGAAAAAGAGGCTGAAAACAAGGTTGCTCGATCGAGCAGCACCCTCTTGCTCGATCGAGCAACCCAGAAAATTTGCTCAAATTCTTCTCGGGAAGTTTCTGAAAGTTACAGTACAGCAAAACTCGATCGAGCAAGCCCTCTGCTCGATCGAGCAACCCCTGATCAGGATGAAAAGCCTTCTAATTCATCTTCCAAAGCCAAAGAAGCCGAGCCCATTGTAATTAAACTTCCTTTTCCTCAACGCCTACATAAATCAAAGCTCGATAAACAGTTTGGGAGGTTTATGGAGGTAGTGAAGAATTTACAAGTGAGTGTACCATTTACCGAGTTGATCACTCAAGTGCCGGCCTATGCAAAGTTTCTAAAGGATATATTGACAAGGAAGCGATCCTTTAATGAAGTGGAGACGGTTGCATTTACTGAGGAATGCAGTGTTGTGTTGCAATCAAGATCACCACCTAAGCTAAAGGATCCAGGGAGTTTTTCTATTCCTTGTAATATAGGTTGCTTAGCAATTGATAAGGCCCTTTGTGATATAGGGGCTAGTCTTAGTGTTATGCCATTTTCTATATGCAAAAAGTTAAATGTGGGTCAACTTACTGTTACAAACATGACCTTACAAATGGCCGACCGTTCTATTAAACACCCTTTAGGGATTTTAGAAGACGTACCGGTTAGAGTAGGGAAGTTTTTCATACCAGTTGACTTTGTTGTCTTAGATATGGCTGAAGACACCCAAATTCCTATCATCTTAGGACGACCATTCCTCCATACTGCGGGGGCGGTTATAGATGTTAAGAATGGGAGACTTACACTAACAGTGGGGGATGACAATATTACTTTCAACTTAGAGCATTCAATGAAACACCCCATGCTAGAAGAGACATGTCATAGGATTGATATTGTGGATTTGAATGTTGATGATTGTCTCTCTTTATGCTTGAATAGGGATCCTGCGTTGTCAAAGTTTAAGATGATTTCTCTAGTCAGTGTTGGTTTGTGCTAGTCTTGTAGATTTGTTTTGGTAAGTGTCGCTGTGACTACCGGTCTTAGCCCCACATTCCCATACGTGCCTTGGCACAATCCACTTCTATACCTTCACCATTTAGCCTCCCTTGTTGTCCTGATTCATGTATTTTATAGCGAATGCGTATTAGTTGGGGAAACTACTATCACATTAGAATGCATGCATGTTTCATAAGTTGAGTGAGTGTTTCTATTTCTTTCTATCTTCACAAAACTCACCTTTACATAAACTTATGAGTGCTTGAGTGAATCCGCGAGAATCCAACAAATTGAGCATTGCAAGATTGAAAGGTATTTGGTTTTTGTCTATACTACGGTATCATGTAAAATCTTGGATTATGAGCTGCGTTTTCTACTTTCCCGTACCTTTGAATTTGTTTTATTGGTACAACTTGGTCATTACTTTGTTATAGATATGGATAGCTTGAGATTTGTATGTGCATTAACATTAGCTTTGAGTTTTTCATTCACCATTTGTATGTTTGTCTTTGTATGTGTTGGTTGCTTTGCTTAGGGACAAGCAAAGGATTGGTTTGGGGGAGTTTGATGATCATTATTTATATACATATTTTATGCTTCCCTTAGACACATATAACTCGATTTACCGTCTTTCCTTTCTTATTTCTATGCTATTTTAGCTAGAATATCGATTCTGCCATTCTATTATGTTTTAATGCAGATTGGATGCATTTGGAGCTTTTTGAGTAGATATGAAGCATGGCGGAGTCGGATCGTAGAAGGTTAGGCATGGGAATCGAGAACAAAAGAGAAGAAATGAAGAAAATCGAAGAAACGAGCCAAAAGAAGGTCTGCTCGATCGAGCAGACTATACTTGCTCGATCGAGTCGGTCTGAAGGTTGCTCGATCTAGCAACATACCCTTGCTCGATCGAGCAACCTTGTTTTTCGACGACTTTTTCCTATTTTCCTAAACTTTAACCTAATTAATTAGATTTTTGTATTATAAAAGGAAAGCTCGTCTTTCATGCTTTCTTATGCTTTTCAATGCTTTATTGCTTTAAATTAGAAAACCTAATTTAGTTTGCTTGCCTCTGGATTTTATTCATCAAAGACGATTGTCTTTAGTTAAACTTGTAATCGGTATTCTTCAATCTTTCTTTATTATTCAGTTTATTGCCTTCTAGTTCTTTCATTATTCTTTGTTCATCCTTTCATTGTTGTTAATTATGTTTACTTTAATTATTATTGTTGTTATTAATATTGTTATGAGTAGCTAATTTCCTTTCTAGGGTTGAAAGGGGATCTAGGATTGTTAGAAGGGGTAGATTAATTGATTGAATTGCAATTGCATGGTTATCGTTTGATTATTGTTTTAATTCTAGTTGTTTGATTACTGGCCAGGATTAATTAACTAGTCTCGCGAATTAGGATTGACACCGACCGGGTTAAGACTAAGATAGGCTACGATAATTGAATAGAACTCGTTTAATGATAGCGATCGCATGTTAATCGTAGATCTAAAGGGCATAATTGAATCGACCGATCTTGTGACCTTAGATAGCTTTATTGCATGATAGTTGGTTTTATCCCTATCCCTGAACAATAATCCTAGTGAACCTGAGACCCTAGACTTTTAATCTTATTGTTTTCAACCTTATAAGTTTGTTATTGCTTATAGTTAGTTATTGCTTATTATTAGTTGTTATTATTTTTTGTTATTAGTTGTTATTGTTTACTTTAGTGGTTGTTATTAATTGCTATTAGTTTAGAAACCACAATCAAAACCCAGAAATTGTTACTTAAAAGACAAACCTAGTTTAACAGATTAGAATACTACCGCCTCCTTGTGGATTCGATACCTTGCTTACCGCTGACTATTAGTTAGTAGTGAATTAGGTTTTACTTTGATTAAGGTGACGCGACTTTAACCTTATCAGTTGGCCTATACTTCCAGCCGACCGGCCGACTGGGAGCCCCTGAAGCTAAAGTGTTGTTGTTATTGTTGGTGTTGGAGTGCCCAGCCGGCCCAGCCGGTTAGGCCGACCGGCTGGGACTCCCTGGAAGTCTTTTATGTTGTTGTTATTGATGGATGGTGCTCACCCGGCCACCAGTCCCCCTGACTGGCCGGGAGCCCCCGCCCCTTTTCTTCTTCTTTTCTTTCACATGTAATGATTCATATAGTTTGTTTATCTTATAAATTTACGTAATGAAATTTAATATTCATGTTTTGACCATGTAATATCTCACATGCTTTTCTCTCATGTTTAGTGATAGTTTTAGTTATGTCCCCCCACTTGAGTTGATTATGTCTTAAGTAATAGGTTGAGTAGTCTTACCTATTGGATGTTATTGAGCTCTCATTTCCTGGTTACACCTCTATACTCGTTAGACTTAATGTCGGAGCGATGGGGGTGTAACCTTGATGCCTTTGTACATTTGTTTTGTGGGGATATGGCGACGTTGTTGGGAGGAGGACGCAATGCGTTGATCAACATGATCGTCAAATGTTGTATCCTTGCGAGGTGGTGTTATTTGCATGTAGCGTGCTTTCTTGACGTTTAGACCTCCTTCTCTATGCCTATAAGCCGGAGTTGGATGCTTGTGCTCTATCCGCCTCTTCCGTTAGCTTCCCTTGCCGGATTTGGGGTACTTGAGAAACACCTTATCTCGAGTCTTGGATGTGGAATGCCTTACCACTTGTCGAATCGGGAAATACCCATATCCCGAGAGTCTGGCCAGATTTAGACTAGGACCGTATTATTATCGTCGTCCTACCGAGAGGATTAGAGCCATGTGTGTGAGACACGTCTTATCGCATACAGTTCAGGGAAACGTCTTATCTCGTGGACATGTTTGTCTTGGTCATGAGTATGCGAAATGCCTTATCGCATACGGTTCAAGGAAACACCTTATCTAGTGGACTTGCATTTGACCTGTCTTGAAATGTACAGATGCTAGTGCGTTTCATCTACCGTGAGAGTGTGTTTGCTTGTATGTTTGATCATATGTTGGATTGTATACTTGGATTACTGGATGCTTATGATTGGTTTGATTGTCGAGTCCCTAACTTTCTCAAGCACATGTCGCTAATGGTGAGATGCAAACCCTTAATGCATATGTGGTTGTCAAGGGGAGTCTTCCCCGAGTCAATATTGTATGATGATGATATAATGAAGGTTTCACATGCTTATGTAATTTTATTATGAAGTATTCTAATTATACCTAACATGATATAAATGTATGCAGGACCGGAAGATATATGTTTCTTTACTTGCTTATATGCATTTTGATGTGATATGGCCGAAAGAACCCCAAGTTACTCCTCACTGACTGTGGCATTCATTTTTAATGAATGAACATGTTGCATGTTGGTGTTTCATGCGGTATTGACGAGTGAGCTAGCGAGCGTTGTGCTTATAGCGATTGACCTTCACGATATAGTTTTATAGTGGTTATTATTATTCCATTTGTGTGTTTATCGAGTGATCGAGATCCCTTGCATTTATTTAAGTACCATTTGTATAAACAATTTATTAAGCTAAGTTTTGGTTTTATAATAGTAACATTCGCGGTTTTGCTTTTAAAGTTTTAAAAATCTCGTGTTTTCCGCTGCAAACTATGTGTTTACTTTATTGTGAAATCGCGGGGTGTCACACCCCCACTCTTTCCTTGAGTTTTTGTGTCAAAATGAAAGGACAAAAATGATTGGGACGAAGGGAATACTTTATTTTTTTAGATACAGTCATACAGTACATTTCTATGATTTTTTTTTTAAAAAAAAAAAAACTCAAATCTAATTGTTTCATGGACTTGAAGTTTGAACAACAATACAAGCACTAAGTAGCGAGGCAGTGCTGGGCAGGGCCGAGCCAAACTGAAGAAGTAGATGCACTAGCCAAACCTAAACGTGATACCTCGCAAAGCTGGAAAAATTTGACCCAAAGGTACATGTGGGCCAAGCTAGCCTGCACCATTGAACAACTCTATTCCAACCTAATAACTTAATATTATTTGAAAAAATGGTCAATAAAATATTATTTTTAGTATTAAAAAATTACAAACACAATTAAAAAATCAATTTAATACAATTTTAATAATATTTAATAATAAAATAATTATTAAAAACAATTTATTTTAATAATTATTTCAATATAGTTATTGTAAACATTAATTATGATTAAAATATTAATTTTAAATACGTTTTGCATTTATTAAAAATATATTTTCGATAAAAAATCGGGAAGGCGTTACAAACTATTTCTTAACCCGTATTCTGACTCAACCCGACCCGTATTTGACCCGACTCGGGAGCCGACCCGCCCGACCCGTTCGACAGGTCTACTTTTAATGGTGGAGAAAGTATTAGCACACAAATTGAGCCACCTTTTTTTTTTAAGAGGAACCATTTCAATGAACCAAGTAAGTATTGCAGAGAAGATTTGAGAGAACTAGATTTAGAGATCTTTTGTTATCACAAATTCTCGGCATGCCATATCCGTCACAAGTTTGTGACTAGTCAAATAAAACTCACATGGATAAATAAAGAGAAGTCATTTATAACTCCCTAGATACTCTAACTTTTCTCTCATCTGCCAATGTGAGTAATACTTAACTTGTATCCGTCACAAATGGAGATTTGGTTTGTTAGGGCCTTAGGTATGCAAATTGAAAATCTTAAATAAAAAGTGATGTATCGAGTAAAATGACTCAACTTCTCGACTTTTATTTTACGTGTTACCCCTACACTTTTGGAAACATACATGATACCCCTAAGTTTTCTAATTTTCATTAAGCGTAACCCTAATTATTTTTTCCGTCAAATAATATTGTTTTTAGACATTAAGTGATGAGTAGGACGTACGCCTAGGTGGATGATGGCTGACTTTTGTGTTTGTAGCTGTAGTTTCCTGCCATTTTCACCCTTATTTCCCCTCCCAATAAACATTATTTAATGTCTTCTTTATTTCACCATCTTCTATCTTTCTTTTTTCTACTTCCTTCTTAAATTTATGTGATAATTGTTTCAGTTTTTTTAAAAGCATTTTTAAAATAATGCTCAAAAAATAAATTGTTATCGTTTTGGGTCGGGTTTAAAACTATTTATCAAAATTGTGTCCACGTAGGCTCGGATTTCGCGAACCAAAAACACGGAGGAAACACGCCATTGGCAATGGCGTGTTTCTAGTGAGTAGGAAAATGCAAACTTACAAAAATGGACTAAAAGTAAACACGCCATTGGGAATGACGGGTTTTCTTACACAGACACGCCAGTGGGAATGGCGTGTATGTGAACAGTACAATTTTTTTTTTTTAATTTTTTTTTTGGAAAAATAAAATAAAATTTAAAGACACGCCATTGGGAATGGCGTGTTTGTTCCGTATTTCTGGTTTTGAAAACCCGAGCCTACGTGGACACCATTTTGATAAATAGTTTTAAACACGACACAAAACGACAAATACTTATTTTTTCAGCATTATTTTAAAAATATTTTTTGTTTTTTTTGTTTCTTCATTTATCTCTTATTGATTCTTCATCTTCTTGGAAAAAATTACCAATAGATGGTCTTGATTTTAGGAACCAATATTTCAATCGATGTGGTCGGAACGATATAATTATGATATCAGGTTCCGTTAACAACCCCGGAATCCCTAGATTGTAATCATTTTGTTATGTGGTTATCGGAAGAGTATGTTACCATCACAAATGATTTCAAAAAAAATGTGCTAGTGAAGATGAATATTGTACATGTGTTAATGGAGATATTATTGAGGAAAAAGGATCATATCTACTTCAATCGCCAAATAGATGAAGATCAAGACAATAATTACACTTAGTTATCAAGAAACATAGGGTAGAATGAGAGGTAGTTCATGCGAAGAAGGAGATGAGAAAAGAAACTAAGAAAGATAAAGATGAAGGTCTGAATATGAAAGGGTAGAATGAGAGGAGATGTGTGTTAAAAAAAGCTAAGAGACTGAGGGTTTTATAGTGTCAAGTAATAGTTATAGTCACAGCCAGTCATCATCCACGTAAGCGTCCTACTCAGCACTTAACGTCTAAAATTAAATATTCACTGACGAAAAAAATAATTGGGGTTACGCTTAATGAAAATTAGAATACTTAGGAGTAACATGTATGTTTCTAAAAGTGTAGGGGTATTACGTAAAAAGTTAAAAAGTTGAGGAATAGCAGGTAGAATATCCAATTTCAGTAGGTCTTGCTTAAGACGGGTCGTATCTTACAACGGGTATTTTGTGAGAGGAAATGGGTAGAGGGGACAAGGTGGACACCCCCCATGTGCTCTCCACTCACCCTTGATGGGTATTTTGTGAGAGAATATGGTATCCGTCTTAAGCTTAAGACGGATACCTCCGTCTTAAATAAGAATTTGTGATCCAATTTATAAACTATGTTGAGTGATTTTAGTTTCAAAGAGAGCATGAAATGGAGGAGGAATGAGAAAAAATGTAGTGGAAAAAAGGCAAGAGTCTAAAATAGGCATGTGTGACTAGGTGGCTTGCACAAGATCACAAGAATGCCACAAGCATTGCATATGATCCACTCATAATCTCAACACCAAGTTAAGGCCTTTCTTACCAAAAAACACCCACAAAACCATATCAAAATCAAACCCATACACTTTTTACATCTTGTGTTAGCTGAAGCTTCCACCTTGCTTAAGGGAAACCACAAACATGGCTTGTTTATCAAGGTCAGCAATCTCAGTTGCAGCTAATTCATGGTGCAGCAGTAGCTCATTTTCATTGAAGACCCATCATTCTTATCCTAAATTGGGAAAAGTTGATACTTCCAAGTCTAGAATTAGAGCTTCCACTACTGATGATGCTGAGGATTGCAATGTTGAGGAATGTGCTCCTGATAAAGAGGTTTCTCTCCTTTTTACCCTTTCTTTTTTCTGTTTTACTTTTTACTGAGGATATACAGAGTTATCATCTCTAATACTAATGATTGTGCCGGTCATTTGTTTACCTTTGCTTTTGGCGCAAAGACAAGGAAAGGAGAGACAACCATTTGTGGGTAGTGATATTGGATGACAAGTGGACAATAGTTCCGTGATCAAATTACCCATCTAAAGCCTTCATAATATAGAAAGATAGAAAGGTAAACATATGAATGAGAAAGCGAAACAAATGACCACAATTTAGGGGGTGTTGATATGATTACAGTAGAATTAATTGACATAAAGGCCTGTCTTGTTCTACCCTTTATTATGTCTTAGGGCTTGCTTGGACTGGGGGAAGTTATTACAATTTACGACGTAATGAAATCGAAAGAATTTAGAAAATGATGATGGTAAAGGGAGATGAGAGGGTGGTGGAGGCGAGAATGATCGGATGGTGGAAGTACTATCACCCTAGTCGCCGACAATGTATTAACTTCTCTTTGTCTCCTTCCTCAATCCACCATCAGCATTAACCAAATGGAAAAGTTAATACTTTGTTTTTGACAAAGGCTGATGCTTCCTCTTTTATGATGTTACTAGGACCTACGGGTTGTATACAATCATCACTCCGTTCCACCAGGCAGGTGATGTAGACATGTCTCCATAGCCACCATAGGGCAAACAAAACTAACGTTATAGATTCTGGGATGATAAAAACTACGAGCTTGTCATTTGCGCATTTCTCTTCTTGCATCTTATATGTTTTGTATAAGAAATACCTTAGCAATATCATAAATGTTGTTTACTATGGTTGTTTAGAGTCTCCAGCACAATTATTTTGGTTCGTTTATATATGGTATGGACTAAAATTAAGTAGAGCCAAGCCGTGATCATTGTGGATCTGTGAGTGACTTATGCTTTGGCACTGAATCATTAGGTAGGCAAGGTTAGCGTGGAATGGTTAGCTGGAGAAAAGACGAGGGTGGTGGGTACATTTCCACCCCGGAAAAAGGGATGGACAGGTTACGTGGAGAAAGACACTGCTGGTCAGACAAATATATACTCGGTTGAGGTTAGTCATCCTGAGCTACAATGTATTATTATATCCTGTTGTTTACGGGGATTTTAGCCTGAGTCCATTAGGGTTCGCAGGACTTTTGTTATGCCCTTTTTAAACTAAAACTCACCAATAAATTAAGGTAAAATTCTTCACCTTCACCATGGGTGCGCTACTTATTGATACGTTAGCTGAAGCGTTAATTCTCTAATACATCTGAAAACTCTCAAATATTTTCACTCTAAAAGTTGAGTCAGGTCGCCTGCAATTGGTTATGTACTAGTGTTCAACACACATACTCGAGTTGCCAGACTTACTCCATCTGAATCACTACTTTCATTTTTTTAGCCAGTAGTTTACGTGGCAGAGAGTGCGATCAGCTCAGGAACGGCAGGTTCATCTTCAGATGGGGCAGAGAACACAGCGGCCATTGTAGCGGGTCTTGCTTTAATTGCTGTAGCAGCCGCGTCTTCAGTTCTCCTTCAAGTCGGTAAAACCACTCCTGATATTCAAACTACCATTTATTCAGGACCATCACTCAGCTACTATATAACCAAGTTTAAGCCCGCGGAAATCGTTCAAGCTTCTGAACCTAGCCCAATAGAGTCTCCATCTACCATGGAGTCCCAAAACTCGGTGGTAGAGGCCCCACAGGAACAGGCCCTTGACGAATCAAGAGACACAGTGCCTGAGATTCCACAGGGAGAAGTAGCAGTTGAATCTGGAAATCAAGTAGAGTCTCCTAGTGTGGATGTGAATAATGTCGTAGCTGAATCAAGCTAAAACCTTTCTCTTCTAACTGTGATTATGGTTGATGCACACATACTATAAAGCCTTATTATCTATTTTTGGGTCATGTAATGTAAAGCTATTGTGAGTATGATTTATGCACACATTATAAATGTCGGAGCAAAATTGTGCAAAGGCGGTAAATGATACTCGTCTCTAAGGCAATAGTTTACGCATTTTGTTTTGGTCTACCCCCAGCCGATAATTTGCTTTCTAGGGTTATTTGTGTTATTACATCGTCTTAAGTAAATATAGTGAACTTCCAAGTATTATTATTTTTATTTTTTACAGTTGTAAAGACGAAAGTACACTACACAATGCACATCTGGCTCTCTAAGTCAGACGCAACTACTGCATTATTAGCACAAGAAATTAAACTAGGGCTACGGCTACGGCTACGACTACTTAAGCGAAAGGCTTTTTTCGGATGATTGCTTGAGGAGCACACTTCGGATGACAATTCTTTTCTTTTCTTCATTATTTGAGCTTTAGGAGAGTACCTGCAACAAGACACACTCACGTCAAGAGGACGTGGAGATTTACCTGGAAAAGTATAAAAACTGTAACCTGGAGTATCATCCCCTTCGCTTTGCTTCTTTGTTACTTGTCTTTTAGCAATAAAGATTTTCCTAGCATGTGTTAGTGTAACATAGAAAGCGGTTTGTTCATGTCTTTTACTGTGACACAGTTAACCATGTAACTCAGAAAGCGGTTTGTTCATGTCTTTTACTGTGACACAGTTAACCATGTAACTCGACAGATTGGCGAGTGAAGCAGCGTTAGACGTTTGGTGATGGTGGTCGGTGGATGTGGTGTCAGTAGGGGATCGGGTGGTAGTGGTTGAGGTGGTCGCAAGGGTTGGCGGTGCAAGAAATGTGTGCTAATTAGAAGAAAGCTGAAAAATATAAAGCTCCAAAAGTAGGCTTCTACATACAAATAATTAACGAAATAGGTTGAATTTGAAATTAATATCCCAAAATGGGTCCACGTAGGATCGGGTTTGCGGAAGCTAGAAGACTTGAGGTCAAGTCGCTGAGGCGGACAACGACTTGCCTTTTTTGTGCAAGCTTTGGAGAATCAACTAAGTTGCTCCCCGAGTGAGCGACTTACTCCGTATTACACACAATCACGGTAGCAAAACAAGTCGCTCCCCGGGTAAGCG
The DNA here is from genome assembly GCA_022085475.1 of Heliosperma pusillum. NCBI lineage: Eukaryota > Viridiplantae > Streptophyta > Magnoliopsida > Caryophyllales > Caryophyllaceae > Heliosperma > Heliosperma pusillum. Next base: position 27,768 of record JAIUZE010074832.1, read on the forward strand.
ACTTGCTTCGCATTATACAAACACGGACAACTTTCCTCCTTTCATTTGTTCATCCCCAAATTAGAAAAAAAAAACCCGACGAAACCCTAACCCCATTTCCTACTAATTTTCCCCCAAAATTACTCCAAATCATTCAATAATTTTCATTACAACTCAAGTGGGTAGTCTCTAGACACTAGTAAACAACTATTTGGGTGTTTCTTGTTCAATTTTCTACCAAATACAAGGTATTAGCTAATACTTTAACTCTTTCTTAGTAATTGATTGGTGTAGCTAGTTGTTGTAGTTTATGCTTATTACGGTTTATACATCCTAGATTTGTCGAATTTAGGTTGTTATTAGTGTTTTAGCTTTACTTGTTATTGTTATAGTTATGGAGAGAAGCCATTTTCCCTTATTGTGTTATTGTGATGGTGAAATAGTTGAAGGAGATGGGTGTGTAAGCTATGTAGGTGGAAGAGAGTCTTTTGTTTTTGCTAGTAGTAACGTGAGCTATAATGACCTTCTTAATGAGATATACACTTCAATTGGGGTTGATAATAATAAGTTCAAATTAGTCTTGAAAATGAAATACCCTAGCCTTGGATGTTTTAAAGTTGTTTCTCTTGACAATGATCGGTCTTTACAAGCAATGTGGGCTAGTATATGTCATTCAAAGGCGGGTTCCATGGACATTTATATTGAGTTGGTACCAATTCAACAACCTCAAGTTAGTAATGCAAATGTAGTATCAAATGTGTCATTTATTAGGTTGTTAAATGACACCAATCTATTTCTCAACAATTTTGGTGATGATCGTTATGTGTCGTTATTAACAAATAATATCGGAGTAGAGATTGGTGACGGTAATATTGAAGGGGATGAAGTTGATGATGATTTTGATCTAAGACTTGAGAATGCTAGTGATGACGATGATGAGGATGAGGATGGCACTGATCTTGTTACTCCTACCGCTCCAAATCCGGAATTCACTAGTATTCCTAGAGTTTATGAAACACAAGGGAATAATTGGGCTAATTGGAAAAATGTTGTCCCCTATGATGTTCGGGGAGAGTTTTGTGTTGGTCAAACATTTCCTAATAAGAGATCTTTGACGGAAGTAGTTACGTCTTACAATCTTAGTGTGAATCAAAGTTTCAAAATTCATGAGTCAAAACCTGAAACGGTGACATACAAATGTGGGAGAAGACCGGTAGGATGTAATTGGACTTTAAGAGCCACCCAAAAAAAAAAACTTGATGATTCTTTTTCTATTGTGACTTATAAGGGTCCTCATGAGATTTCATGTGTGGGGGACACCATGCCTATAGACCACCGAAACTTGCGAAGAACTTTCATTAGTAATGCCATTAGAAATATTGTTGAGGCAGATTGGGGGTTGAGTGTAACTGCTATTATTGAAATAATAATTGATAAATATAACTACAAGATCACCTATATGAAGGCTTGGAAAGCTAAGCAAAAAGCTCTTGCCGATATATTTGGTGATTGGGATTTGTCATATAGGGAGCTTCCTCGTTACTTTGAAGCTTTGAAAGAAGCTAATCCTGGTACTGTTGTACAATTTGTAAATTATGAGATAGAGGATGACGATGACAACGATGACAACGAGGTCATATTTGGTAGAGTTTTTTGGGCTTTTGGAGCATCAATCAAGGGGTTCCCTCATTGTCGTCCCATAATAACAATAGATGGGACTCATTTGTATGGTAAGTATAAGGGTGTTTTAATGATTGCTATGGGTGTTGATGCGAATGATCAGTTATACCCTCTTGCTTTTGCCATTGTTGAATCAGAGAGTACGGATACTTGGTCATGGTTTTTGGCTTGTATTAGATGTTTGGTTACACAAAGAGAAGGTCTTTGTGTAATATCTGATAGACATCCGGGTATCATAAATGCCATGAATCAACAAGGTTCTGGGTGGGAGGAACCATTTGCATTTCATAGATTTTATATAAGACACCATGCTTCCAACATCAATACAAGATACAAAAATACAAAATTGAAAGAGTTGTTTAGTTGGACAGCTTTTCAACATCAACCCATCAAGTTTAATAGTGGCTTAGCAAAGTTGAATGAACTTAGTCAAGAAGCCAAAGCAGAGTTAGATAGATTACCTTTATCAAAGTGGTGCATTTGTCACGGTGGCCATTTAAGGTATGGAATCAAGACAACTAATTTGGCCGAGGTGTTTAATAATGTGTTAAAGGGAGCTCGTTTCTTACCAATCACTGCTCTTGTCAAAGTAACCTTCTTTAGAGTCAATTCTTACTTTGTTGAAAGACGAGAATTTGCAAAGTCGAGATTAATTGATGGATTGAAAATTTCCCCCGTAGTCACCAATGCTCTTGAAAAGAATTTTGCAAAAGCAGCACATCATAAAGTTGAGTGCTATAATTACGAGACCGGTATTTTTCAAGTTAAAACTGGGAGAGGTCAAAGAGCAGCTGGAAAGGGAGGACATAGACAAACGGTTCATTTGTCTAAGAGAACTTGTACTTGCAACAAGTTTCAAATATATCATTTTCCATGTTCTCATGTAGCTGCGGTTTGTAGAACTTACAATCTATCGGCGGAGCAATATATTGACCCATTTTTTACTTGTGGAGAGTATTTGGGTTCTTACAAGCCTAATTTTCATCCGGTACCTGATGAACGTCATTGGCCTAATTGGGAAGGTGAAATTGTTTTACCTAATTTGGAAATGAAAAGACTTAGAGGTCGTCCTAAAAAAAAAAGAATTCACAATGAGATGGACGAAGTTTCAACAAACGTAAGATACTCCTGCTCCTTGTGTCGTAGAAAAGGACACAATAAGCGAGGATGTCCTCTAAAAAACCGTGAAGTTGGATCCGGGTAGATTTTTTTTTTTTTTACACTTATTGCTAATGTATATATTAACCATTTAAAATGTATAAATACTAATGTTAATCTCCGATTTACTAATGTTGTAGGTCTCATGGATCCGGGTCCACTTAATCCCGAAATCCTTACATTACAAGCGGGTCACCGAAGTGAAGCTGTATGGGAGGGAGTGGTAAGTATTTTTTTTATTTTTTTTCCAATCCTACATGATAATCTTATTAACTGTATATTTATATTTTAATCTATCATATGTTGTGTCATGCAGGATCAAGGTCCGTTAAAATGTAGGGTACACTTGAGGGCAAAAACCGAGTTCCATGTTCATCCTAGAGTTCGTGCTTTCATCCGGGAGACTCAGTTTCACGGAGTTCATAGGTTTACTTTTTTGTATGCCGATCCGGATTTGATTACCGCTTTGGTTGAGAGGTGGAGGGAGGAGACCCACACATTTCATTTTCCCATTGGTGAAGTCACGGTGACTTTACAAGATGTGAATGTGTTGTTTGGTTTGCGGGTAGTTGGCAAGCCGGTTACGGGGAAAGGTGACTATTATTGGCCCGCTTTGTGTGAGCAGTTGTTGGGACTTAGGCCAGATAGACAAGAACTAAAAGGGTTGGGATTGAAGTTGAGTTGGTTAAGTGGCAACTTTTCGGGTCTACCACCGGATGCGGACGAGGAAACCCTTCATCGCTATGTTCGAGCCTATATACTCTTTCTGATCGGGAGCGTGATTTTTCCTGATAAGAGCGGGAACGAGGTTTGTATTCTTTTCTTGCCGTTATTGGAGGATTTGGATGAGATAGACGAGTATAGTTGGGGTTCCGCCGCACTTGCTTGTTTATATAGAAATTTGTGTGGAGCATGTAGAAGGGGGAAGAGTGAAATATCCGGGCCTATAGTCCTTCTTCAATTATGGGCTTGGGAACGATTGAGCGTAGGTCGTCCCCAAATTACTTCAATTATGAATGAACAAGTGGGAGAAGTCTACCCTTTGGGCTCTCAAATGGTTGCGGGAGTAGATCCTTTGGGATGCAAATGGTTTTTGGTGGATCGTAAGTATAAGGACCATAGGCTTGGTCTTGTGGCTTATAGGGATATGTTTGATAAGCTTAATGAAACACAATTCAATTGGCAACCTTATACACAAGACATCCTTCAACATCTTCCCGAAATTTGTTATGAGGACCCGGAGGAGTGGGTTGTTATCGCTCCTTTAATATGCTTTGAGATTGTTGAGATGCACCTACCTAATAGGTGTGTTAGGCAATTTGGATGGCATCAAAAAATACCACCCGACTGTGACACGGTTCTTACCCTCCACAAGACTGACAAAAGGGGAAATAACAGAGATTTTGCAACCGAGTTTGCAAGTTATATAGAAGAGTGGGAAAATAGGAAGGAAAACATGTTGGAGGGGGGAGTACCATACACGGGTTACATGTCCCATCATGATCCATATATGGTATGGTATCGGGAGCGCACACGACGCATCGTTAGTCCTCAAAATAATGCCCTAACCGAAGATTTCATAACTGAGCATCACTACAATCCTAGTGCGGCGGACTTGGACACTCTTGTAAGTTTTATTCTTTTTTGATTCATACTTTTACTATCTAATTTATAAATTTTATTCACTAACAAATATAATTACATGCTAACAAATATGACTTCTTATTCAAATAGGCGGGTGGTCACTCTTATATCTACCATTAACTTAATGACTATATGTCCACTATGCCGCCTACAATTGATCCAAACTACCTCAATTTGCTACTTGAAATGCAAAATACTATTCTTCATTGTTTGCAAAGTGCTCATTTTGGACATCTCATTCAACCACAAAACAATCCCCATCCAAGTCCAACTCATCATGCAACAACACAAGCTACAAACATGACATTCCTCTCTCCCATACAAGAAACGGAAAATGAAGCCGAGTCATCTGGTGGACCAAGAAGATCAAAGAGAAGTCGTCAAGCTAGAAAGTAGTGTAGCTTTTAGTGTCTTGTATGGATTTATCGTTTAGGTTTGTATAATACTCTAAAGTTTGTAAGAGAATTTCTCGTTTGTAAGACAATTTAAGTTTTTATGACAATTTAAGCTTCCTGCCATTTGAAATGTTGTTGTGATTAATGTGTTGTAGAAACAATTTCGTCTTTGCAGGGAATAGAACTAAGTCGCCATGAGGGTAAAAGACATAAACGCAAAAAATACATCACAAGCAACCCAGTCGCCCCCCCCCCCCCCCCAGAGCGACTTGGGGTAAAAACATATCTCAGAAACAACCAAGTCGCTCCCCCCAGAGCGACTTGGGTTAAAATCATACATCCTAATTTTTCTCCAAAAATGGGTTTATACTGGAGTCCAGCCGCTCTGGGGGGGAGCGACTGGCTTATTTGCCAGTTTTTCTCAATTTTGTACCAAGTCGCTGTGGCGGGGAGCGACTTGGTCTGAAATGCTGATTTTAGCTTTGTGTTTGAACAAGTAGCAGCTTAGAGAAGGTCGCTGTGCGAGGGAGCGACTGGTTTCCGAAGCTGGCTCCGGGTATGACGTGGACCCATTTTGGGATAATAATTTGTAATTCAACCTATTTACGTAATTATTTGTGCTTAGAACCCCATTTTGGAAAAATACTCAACATATTGGTTATATTACTATTTACTACGGAGTATTATTTTAAGACTGATCCATGTTTGTATAAGGGGTTTGCTATATCCCGCCCCCCATTTTACTCATCCCGTCCCCCACAATTACTTCTTTGCCCTTTATCATTAATTGACCACCAAATTTACTATTTCCGTCTTAATATTTTAAAATTCAAACCGTCATAAATTTAAAATTCAAAATTCAAAAAAACGCTTCAAACCGTCATAAATTTAAAATTCAAAATTCAAAAAACCGTTTCAAACCGTTAGAAATTTAAAATCGCTTCAATCTTCCTTTAAAATTCAAAATTCAAAAAACCGTTTCAAACCGTTATAAATTCAAAATCGCTTCTTTCTCATTCTCATCTCTTCCTTTCAAACTTCAAACTTCAAACTTCAAACTTCTTTCTCATCTTTTGTTGATCTTCCTTTCAATCTTCTTTCATTTGTACAAGGTATGTTCAATCTTTCTTCTTTATTTATTCAATTAGTATAGATTAGTTTATAGGTTGAGGTAGATTAGAAAGCATGTGACGATTAGAGCCCATTAGGTTGCGTTATTTTGATTTTGTATTAATCGTTAATAGTTGAATTTACAAAAAAAAAAACCGAAAAATGGTCCATTCGTGTGAATTACACGAATTGACCTAGGTCCATTCGTGTAATCCACACGTCTGGGCCATGGCATTCGTTCGTGTGAATTACACGAATGGACCTGGGCCAATTCGTGTAATCCACACGAATGAGCCACGACCCAGACGTGTAGATTACACGAATTGGCCCAGGTCCATTCGTGTAATTCACACGAATGGGCCGGTTTTTTCCGGTTTTTTTTTTTTTTTTTAAATTGTCTTATTATGTAATTATATTTACGTATTTTTATTATGTAATATATATTTACGTACTTTTAGTTTTTTTGTATTATGTAATTATAAATGTTTGATAATATATTTACGTACTTTTATTAATTACAAATTAAATGTTGGTTTTTTTTTTTTAAATTGTCTTATTATGTAATTATATTTACGTATTTTTATTATGTAATATATATTTACTTACTTTTAGTTTTTTGTATTATGTAATTAAATGTTTGATAATATATTTACGTACTTTTATTAATTACAATTGTAATTACGTTTTTTGTATTATGTAATTAAATGTGTAGTTTTTTTTATTATAATTTGTATAATGCAGATGTCGGAAAATGATGTCCGTAGGTCTAAACTTCATGCATCATATCGTCGGAAAAAAGTTAATGTGAGGGTTGGAGATACTAGTATTGGGTCGAGAGAAATACCAGAAATACCAGAAATACCAAATGAGCCCGATTTTTATGAAGGGGAGTTTCAACAGTTCGAGAGAGAACTTGAGGAAGAGGAACGAAATTATCAAGCGTCGGGAAATGATGAGGGGGATAATGAGGAGGCGGGTAATGTTGAGGGGACAAATGTGGAGGCGACTTCTGTTTTTCGGGTTAGACGGGGGCCACAGGGTAGGTTTGAGAGCTATGCTTCGGGGTCTAGCAGTTCGGGGGTTGAACCGCGTAGGAAAGTAAGGGCTAGGGGGAAAGATTCGAGCTGGATATTGACGGGGCCATCACAGGGGGGGTCCTTTAGTACCGGATGTGATTCCGAGTTTTGGTGGACACATTTCTTACGTTATGTGGAATCAGCGTGACTTTGAGCGTGGTTTGTTGACTAAATACACTAGAGAAAGATCATTAGTTGAGCTCCGTAAGTGGATTTTGCCAGATGAGGTTCGCGCGATAGTTGCGGAATCGGATCTTAGTCATTTGCCCGACATTATGCATAAAAATTTGAACATGCCGTTGTTGTGTGCATTTATTGAGAGGTGGCAGCCGGACACCAACACATTTCACATGCCATGGGGTGAGATGCCGATACTGCTGCACGATGTTGCGGAGATCCTTGGGATTAGTATTGATGGGTATTCTTGTAGCATGCCCGAGGCTGATATGGCACATCCCGTGCTTGGTATGTCGGAGTTGTTGGCTAGGACTGAGGCTCAGTTAGGAGAGCGGTGGGAACAAGGTAATGATGCAAAGATATACAAGGGCAATTTGATTTTACAAAAAGCTTTGAAAGAGTTGGTTGAGGGGGGCAAGCGGGGAGTGGCTTCTGAGGTTCAGGGTTACTTGATGATCTTATTGAGTTCGACATTATTTGTTGACAAATCTAGTGATAGGGTTCGGGCAAACATATTCCCGTTGCTTAGAGATGTTCGTAGCATTAGTAAGTATGCTTGGGGTGCCGGCATATTGGCTTATCTATATAGGCACTTGGGTATTTCTTCGAGGGCTGATTGTAAGGGTTTGTGTGGTTGTTTGACCTTGTTGCAGTCGTGGATCTTCGAGTACTTTCCCTGTTTTAGGCCGATGGCGACCTTAGTAACCACTCATGATACTCCGAGGGCTTCAATATGGTCTACCAGTTCCGTACCACGCGCTGAGGCGGATAGAGCACTTGTAAAATACCGAGAGCAGTTGGATTTGTTGCCTATAGAGTCAGTAGCTTGGAGACCGTACCCTCAGAATCCCGAGACTGAACACCCTAGTACCGCGTAGCAGGGGTTGTTGAGATTTATCGATATTGTTGAGCCATACTAACCTGAGAGATGTCTTCGACAATTTGGGTACATGCAGACCATCCCGCCCCCCATGCCTCCCACTGACAGGGCTTACCGTCCAGTTAAGTCGATTGCATATGATGTGCAATATGACGGTGCGATGTTGGACTACGCGTGGAATAATTGGAAAATTCACAGAGTACATTTGGATAGGCGTTCATTGCCCGCTCACCCACCACATGCTTACACGCAAGGGTATATGGAGTGGTTTAGTACACATTCGCATCCTTATGTGATGAATGTTCCCCGTGATAGTGATGAGATGCCTACATCGAGGTCCCACTTTGCGACTACGGTACGTTTAATATATATTTAATTTTAATATTAATGTGTATTCATATAAATGTGTTTCGATTTTAATATAACTGTCTATTCGTTTACTTTGCAGGTTGGTCAGTCGCTTATTCACCGCTTCTCACATTTTGAGGATGTTGATAACCCTGCAATGACCGGAGAATTTAGGCAGTTTATGAGGACCGTTCATCCAGAAATACGAGCATACACGGGTAGACCCCCAGCTGTTAATAGGGGGAGAACCTCACGTGGTCGCACCGATAGAGGGAGAGGCTCACGTGGCCGCACCGATACTCCGAGAGCCAGTGGTCGCATCGATGGAGGGAGAGCCAGTGGTAGCACCGATACTCCGAGAGCCAGTGGTCCCACCGATGGAGGGAATGGTTGTACCGATGGCGGGAATGGTGGTACCGATGGCGGGAATTGACGTTTTTTTTTGTTGGGATTGTTTTTAGACTTTGTTTGTTGGGATTCTTTTAGACTTTGAGTGTTGGTTTTTTTTTAGACTTTGTTTGTTGGTTTTTTTTTTTTGGAAACTTTGTTTGTTGGTTTATTTCTAAGACTTTGTTTGTTTGTTGGGTCACATAAACTTTGCAATTTTTTTAGGACGGAGACTTTGTTGGACTTGGTCGTTTGAATTTGTCAATAAAAACGAAAGATCAAAAAATGAAAACAAATTCTTGATAAATAAATTGTTAAATTACAAACCAAATACAAAACTAACTATTTCTAGGATCCCGCAAAAGTCCCCTATTTACATAATCCCACCAAAAAACAAGTCTGTCTTTATAAATAAATTCATAATATTCAATGTCGAGAGAACGATTACGCTTCCATAAATTGTGTATAAGGACTATAGGAGGCATGGCACTTTCGTCATTCATGCGTACACGAACCCAATGATCACCTGTATGAAGTATCCACAAAATTCCATACGGAGCTCGAGCACCTGGTGTAGACCGTAGAGGTAAGTACGTGGAACACCCAAACCATGAATGTACACCATTATAGTATGACATATTCAAGCAACATACTGTCCAATTAAAAGTCGTTGCAAAACCAAATAAATCCAAGCCTTCCATCCAATTAGGCTTCTGACACGGTGCATGTGTAGCCCATTTGATTCGTCTACAAGCTTGGTCACGTTCACCATAGTAAATGATCGCATAGACTTGGGTTTTCAACTCTAGCAATAGTAGTCGTCGCATTTGTAGATAGTTTTTCTCATCCCCTGTTCTTGCATGTGAGACAACTCGAAATCCACAATGACCATCGCCTCTAGGGTCAAAAGCATCTAGAAACCCGTGTTGGTTCGGCACCGGTAAAAGTCCTTATATCTAAAAGCCTCGATGTCACTGACAAGATTATAATTTATCTCAAGAGGAGGACCTTCACCTACATTGAATTATTTACAACATTAAGTTAAAAGAAAATAATAAAAGAAAATTAACTAAAGAAAATAATAACAGAAAATTAACTAAAGAAAATTAATTGTAAATCTAGAATGTACCTCCATTATCGTTACTTGTTGACGTTGACGTACTCTGGTACCTAAGTCTGGCATGCTCCACACCTGATTGATTACGAGTATTGGACTTCCTTGGACGGCCACGAGGTATATCTACAATTTCCGGGGGTTCAACAACCTCGTTCTCGGGAAACAACTTACTGAAGAGCGTCTCAATAACATCTCTTTGGACTGATTGCTGGGATGTTCGAACTTTATTGAATAGTTCCTCCATGACTTCATTACGGTCACAACGACGATGACTGGATTTCGTGTAAGCCAACCTTGACCAAAATTCATGCACATCTTCTAGGTGGATTCTTTTGTTCTGAACCCACAAATTATGTAGTATACAAGCACACAACAATCTATGGGTGTTCCATAAAGTACATCCACATTCTCCCTCCATATCATCACCTAAATTAGTACCGCGAACAAACTCCATTTCCATTTCCGTAATAGCTGTTGCTGATACTCTTCCGCTCAACATTGAAAATAGTTCCCGATGAAACAAATTAGAGACAAGGGTCTTGCTAATTGAATCTTCCAATGTCCTTCGAATCTCAATGTGTTGACCATGCATCATAACATCAGCCTGTCTCCACAAATTGTCCATGGTAAGCTCAGCTGATCCTAACCACATCTTCAATTCCACATGAGCGGACTTAACTCTAGATGTACATGTGTTACCAAAATGAATCACCAAATTAGTGAAACATTTGGCAAACATATGAATTTTAACCCACCATTGAGTTTGAAGATAAGTGATAAGTCCGGGATGAGAAGCATACTTTCTCCTTAACTCGCCCCACTCGCTTCGACAATCATCAAGTGCTTTTGCTTCAACCACTTTCTTCCAAGCACCATGTGCTATACGTTTCCCAAAAGTTCCATCTTTTTGCAAGTTTGTAGCTCTCGTCTCAACTGCATTGTAAATATGCCACAAACACAAGAAATGCTGGGTTGTGGGAAATACATGGGGAAGTGCTGCAAGTAGACCGCCTTCGTGATCAGTGACAATGACCGTCGGTTTCACACAAGGTTCCAACAAAGATTCCAGCCTCCTAAAAACCCAAGTATAACCATCGGTGGATTCTCTCATTATCAATGCATACCCTATTAAAAAACTTTTGCCAACGGGAGTGACACCAACACATTGGACCAAAATAAGCCCATATTTGTTGGTTTTATACGTAGAGTCTATCAAAATCACATTTGGCCATGCTTTAAACATTTGGGCTGCCTCGGGGTGAACAAACCAAACACGTTCAAGAGCACTTGTTTCCTCATTTACCATGAAATCACGGATATATCCAGCTTCGGTGGCCAAGTGCAACATATATTGCACACTATTCCTCCCGTCTCTATCTTTTGCACTAAGTCTGGCATTTTCATTGTATATTTGTTTCAAGCGCGGTGCCGGTTGATCAGGAAACAAACGTGTGAAAGCATATCTAACCATCCCCGGTTTCACATGAGACTGACGCTGTTGCTTAATAAATTCCTTTTGTTCATCATTAAATTGTGCTCTACGTCTATGACCTTCAAGGAACTCTCCAAAAGAGTGATTGTGAAACCCACATTTTGGAACCACTACCCACATTGCCAAACCTCTTTTAACCACTTTCAATGCAAATCGACACATAAATTTTTTTGTAGCTGATTTCCTTAGCGGTTTCTCCGGATTCTTGACCTTGCTTAAGTAAGGTCCATACCGATCACATGTGATCAATTTAAACGGGGGACGCTTTTCCATGTGATACTTGTACTTTACCAAATGAAACCCCAACCCGTAAGCAACCTCATTACATTTATCAAATGCTTCCTCAAACGTTGTAAAGGGATTTTCAAACATAAAAGAATCGCCGTAATTCACACCATCCCCCGTCGGTCCTTCTTTATTTTCCTAATTAATTCCATTAAAAATTATATATATTAAATACATTTTGTTTTTTTAAAAAAAAAACGACTTACAATTTAAAAAAAAAAAAAAAAAGCAAAAACCCTAATTACACGAATGGGCCTGGGCCAAAACGTGTGAAATACACGAATTAGCCTGGGCTCGCAGGCTAATTCGTGTATTTCACACGTTTTGGCCTGGGTCCATTCGTGTGGATTACACGTCTGGGCCTGGACCAAAACGTGTGATCTGCACGAATTGGCCAGGGCTAATTCGTGTATTTCACACGTTTTGGTCATGCTTAATACGCGAATCTGACACGATATCATAAGTCGACTTAAAAAAAAATGAATTTCGCAAATCGAATTTTACCGTCGCATTTCCGGTGTCGTTTTCCGTGGTTTCCGTGTTATCCCGTTCCTCCTCTTCATTATCGTGACCCGTATTGTCGTCCCCTTCATCAAACCCGCTATCCTCGCCGTAAGCATAATTAGCGTATTCATCGCTATAACGATAATGTTGTTGCGCATTCCACTCGTTTGCAAATCGAGGTTCGTTATCATAAGTATTGTACGAATTAAAAAGATAATCGAAAAAATCATTACCGCCACTCATTTTCGAAACAACGGAAAAAATAAATTTTAGAGAGATGTTTTAGAAAGAAGGGCAAAATTGGAAAATGAAATGAAAATAGGGGCGGGATGAGTAATAAGGGGGCGGGATATAGCAATTTTGTTCTATAATCCATATTTCCAAAACCTCAAGTGGAATTATTTTTATAGTTGGTGCGCATATAAAGTTTAATAGTACTCAGGAAGTCATGCATGCACTCATGCCCTTAAGCAGGCTTATAAATTATAATTAGTACTCGGAAACGGTTTCTGGATATGCCCGCGACAAACTTATGGCAACAGATAATAAGTTTCATTCTCCTTTAAACAGCTTATAACATACAAATTCCTACAAACTACAAGTACCTAAGAGATCAAGTGTAGCTTTCATCAACTGTAGAAAAGCAAAAACCATAAAGGCTGGGAAAAAATTTATTGAAGGTACAGGATTGAAAAATATCTACACAAGACTTGTTCTCAACAGTTACCGGCGCGATGCTCCGATAAAGATGATTGGGTAATGGCAACATAGTGCTCTCTGCTGCATAAGAAAAATGACTTGAAACACTGAGTTTAGAAATCAGCAGAAAAGCCTCAGATACTCACAGTACAGCTTTCCTACTTCACTTCAACACTTGCAATCTTGTTTCTGCTCGACAAGTCAACCGTCATGTTCCACTTCCGACACAGTTGTACAGAGCTTCGAGAAAGGCTCCTCTGACCAACTGACCATATCTTGGACCTAGGTTTTCAGGTTAACCATAGATTTTTAAGAATTTGTAATAAATTAAGGTATTGTAAACATTACAAGGATTCTTCGGGGTTTTGGATTATGATGAAATAAAGCATAATGGTTCACTAGATTGTTGTGACTCTTTATTGTAGAAGTAGTAGTCAGTAATTTTAATTCTCGGCGTAGTTTTCATTACAGGTCATATGGAAACAACCTTTGCGGAACTGGGTTAATCGTTGTTGCTGTGCTTCCCATTCACAAGTCTACCTTGAGGGCAGAGCTGTCAAACTATCTTAAACAAGATTCTAACTCGAGAAAAGAATGTAGGGAATGGGAAACTTAGTAGGGATTTGCAAGATTACCATTGGCCATATCGCTGGCAGCTACCTCAAGCAGAACCCAACAGCTCAGGCTTCCTCATCCAATATTCCTGGAACCTCTGCCTTCCATACTCCAAGTAATCAAAGTCAATTTCATTTACGTGCTCCTGGATATTTGAGGATAATAAAAGAGGCCTAGTGAGACATAAAGAGAGTTTTACTCTCACAAAAAAATAACAGTTTGGACATACTCATGGACCAAAATGTGAATATACACAGATTACATATTTACATTTATCAGGCAGTTAAAATGCTTGTGATTGAAAAAATATGGAATTTTGGGTCTTTATATAATATAATAAAGCTGGGCAACTAGTATGTTGTTTCATAGATTCTATAAAAAAAAAAGGAGATAATGTTAAGCTGCTAATATGATGCACGGAGCCAAAGCCACCTTTGTCACAACATGATTTGGATTTAGGCTTCCTTGTATAATCATTTCAAACTGTCAACGAATATAACAAAGAAAAGAAAAAAGGAACTAAAAATCTGAAATCATTACCAAGAACTTACTAATAAACCTGAGTTTTTCGACAAAAATCTTCCGTATGTTTCAAAAGAATATTCATGCAGTTTGACATAGAGGTCAGGTGTGCGTCGTATTAAAATATTGAATCAAGAGAAAAGGTTTTGCTATGGCTGTGAAAGAAGACAGTCAACAAAGGGACCTAAGAATAAAAGTAAATGATACAAGAGGAACTAAGGAACCAAAATCTACCGAAATTATTCCCCATAGTCCCCAGAATAAATGGGTTGCTAGTGTATACTTCTCAACATCCTGAAGCAGCTGTTCCAACGGGTGATCACTGGGCTGTTGACCTGCATAAACACCAATGAGGGCATAGTACAGCAGGTCTGTTCATAACTGAATTCAGAGGGTCTATCAGGCAGAACTTGATCAATTACAAAACAGTACCTGATGAACTCAGGTATCTGCAAATAAATCTTTCACGCTCTTGCAAACCTATTCCCAATATTAATTTATAATATAAAGTTTTAGAAACGAATTGTGTACTAAAAACGAGTGAAAAACCAGATATCGAAGACTGGAAAAGGATGGCGCGTAGGAAGATCACTCACCAGGGTATTTACTGTAATCCAATTTATGAGGTGCTTCTGTGTGGTAGTCAGCAGCCATCTCACAAAAGTGATTAGCTATGTCAAATGCAACAGGATTGTAGCTAGCATATTCATAGTCCTACAGTACCACAGAATCAAGAAGAAGAGTGACAACTAAATACTAATCTGGCTAAAATTTAACTTGGTAAAATGAAATGGTTGAATAATTGTAAAATGAGATTATTCAGGAATACACATTGAATGCTGAGATTACGCATAGAATTTCTGCTAGTAGCTTGTGTTTGTGATTGTTCCATAAGAAATGAAACAAAAGGTAGGTCCTTCCATTCTTTGTATTAAAGAATAGCAATGGAATTCCAAACTAGTATACATGTATAATCTTTACACTTTCATTAGTCGAAAATTAGAATGGCTTCATGAATAATGGTTTCTAGGTAAGCCAATAAATAAGGTTTACAGCATGTCTTTTTTCAGACGACTCAAGTCCAAACCATTTGACCCCTAAGGAGTTATAACCAGGGAGTGCGCAAATCCCAAAAAACGCATTGTTTCTGGTTATAATATGAGATAAAGAACGGTATCACCCTTGAAGAACTAGGAAGCAGTGCGATGGAAATATGCAAAAAAATAATTCAACCTCAAGATCAACTACTGCAAAAAATCACGGTCATTATCCATATCAAGTCTCTGTACAACTTGACTGATCACAGATAGATTGACCCACAAACAAAGAAATGCTTTCTTTTCCTCAGGTTAAAAATCGCTCAAACATTGGAGAAAGCCATAATTTTACATTATCAATCACTGGTAGATTTGTGAACACAAAAAGTGTGTGTGTGACTAATCCATTAAATAAGGATTAATGTATCTTTGTTGGTCTCACATATGAGACCATCTCATACAAGACTAGCTCATGGGGGAAAACTGAGCAAAGTGTCTGCTTCGGTCTAATCTTAAATAAGTTGATGAAATATATACTCAAATCACATATGTAAGGATGTGTGAAAACTGAGCAAAGTTTCTGCTTCGGTCTAATCTTAAATAAGTTGATGAAATATATACTCGAATCACATATGTAGGGACTATAGCTTGATACGTAAGACCTAGTCTTAAGGTTAAAAAAAGGGAATGCCCTAGGAATATTTGATTCACAGGAGAGGTAAATTTTTAGTTTCTAAGGTCACTTACGAGGAAAATAACATTTAGTTCTCTGATAAGAGGAACTTACAATTATGGTTATTGATTTTGTCTGTTCATCTATCATTATGTTGCCATACTGCAAATCATTGTGGCAAAACCCTATAAGCTGGTTTTTTGAAAGCTTTCTTTCTAATTCTGCAATCTCTTCACCTAGTGTATCCAACTGAAATGCCTCAGCTTCTTCTGGAGAAGACAGGCGTTTAGCTTGATTTAACCAATCTCTGGTTAATTTTAGGAGAAACAAATCAACAATCAGAATACTAATAATATATATTTACAAGCCAATGAATAAAAGAAAAAGAAAATACCTTAATCGATCCCAGAGTTTGATATTTTTAGGTCCTGGCATGTCAAGATCATGGAATTCCCTAAGTTTAGCAGCTATTAGAGTGGATATATCTGGATCACGCAGATCAGATGCTGAAAGTGTCTGAAGTTTAAAAACAAAATGAAAAGAGTATCAAATATCGACACATTTTTGGCTGATAAGCAAAGGAAATCTGAACCTGTGAAAACATGCCACACCAACCATCTTCTAATACAGAAATGACCATCATCACAGCAGAAACAAAAGAGCCATATATTTTCCACAATAAAGAAAAATAAAAAGAGTTTTTTTTTTTGCAAAATATAATCTTAAAATTTACGGAAAGATTAGGCTACCAAAAACGAGGGAGCCAAAGACCCATATTTTTTAGTTTCCATCAAGCAAAATTACTCATTCAACGCAATTCTCGACGCAATATTCGCTTCGGGTCATTCAAAAATAGACTCTTTGTGTTTCTAACACATGAATTAGGTTGCATTACCCCCTTTCCCCCAGCCACGCAGCTCGCAAGAGCCCTTGAGGCACTAGGGTATTGTTGCTATTGTCGTATTAGGCTACCATAAACAGTACTATATTCTATACCCAAAAGATCCTATGGATTTCAATCACCATATTCAAATATTACAATCACTAGGGGCCTGAAAATAGGCAGTTCCTCACTAAATACAGGAACGACAATGAAATTTTTTGCACAACTTACAATTTGTTATAGAGTAATAAAAGAACAATGAATACACCAAAGCCTGTTGAGTTCTAGCATTTTACTGCTTCTCAATTGATTTTCATACAAGAAGCTTATAAATGGTTTAGTAGACATGTTCATACAAGTACAAACAAACAGTGGATGGCGCTTCAGACATGCGCAAAATTTTAACAGGGGGTGCTATAAAAGGGCTCCATGAAACTTCAAATTAGGGACAACAGGAATTGCTAATACTGAGAACATCCTTTTAGACCTGGGAAAATAAACTCGAAACTAATGAAAAATATCTGAATTGTTAACTGATCGAACACCCGGTATGAGTAACTTGAATGACACCTGAAACCCGATTTAACCCGAATTGAACCAAAGTTGAACCGAATTCGATATACCCGAATAATAAACAAAACCTCGATAGAACCTAGATACACCTGAACCAATAAAACTGAACTAATTGACCTTAATCAAATATACTTATATTATCATAAATACACTCTCACAGTCTCACTTTATGAGCCTCTTCATTGATTCTTTATTTATTAATTGTGCTATGAATTATTACATTCAAATTGGAAAATATAAGGAATTTTAAGCCACTTTTTGGACCATTAACTCCATAGAATATGACCCAAAATTCACCTTAACTGCTGTACCCGACTTGAAATACCATAAAACAGTTAAAATGGCTAACCGAAATGAACGTTGTTGAAATCAAATTGAAACCGAAACTACGGTCTACCCGAATAAAATCGAACCTGTGTAACCCAATTCCCTACATCCTTTCTCTTAAAATACTTCAGCTGCAAAAAAAAAAATACTAATTCCTAGGGCGTTGCATGGACAAGCAAACATGTCTTCCAAGCAAAATTATTCAATTCTTCACATAATTCTCATAGCTAACGTAGTTGGACATTTTCTATTACATGAGATATTTGTATGGTGTGGAATTACTAATACACCATAACCAGAAAATGGAAGTTCCATGAGGGGTGGAAGATGAAAACAAGGACAGGTATAGAGATGTACAAACAAAAATGGACAAAAGGACAATCACTTATAAGACGACACAGAGTGCTTTTGCACTAGCACTTCTAGAAAATATAGGAAGTATAAGCAACCTGTAAAATACACTTGACAAATTTTGAACAAACATTTACTCAAATAGAAAAGTATTTAACATATTTAACCGGAAAACTCACCCTTGCACGGATAAACTCCTCAATTCGTCCAGTAGAAAAACGCCCTAACAACCGCGGTCCCTGACCATGCTTTGACATACACTCAAATGTCCTAATCTCATCCTCCCTATTGAAAAAGACGTCGACACCCTCTCCATAGATTCTAACTAAGACCTTTCTCGACATTTCTCCAGCTTTTGTCGGCCACTTGATTTGGTAGACTTCGTTAGTCATTGCACCCTTCAGTCGAATCACTTGTAAAGCATGTGGGTCAATGACATCATCCCATTTTGAGGCTAATGAATGTAGAATCTTCCTTGCCTCAGCTGGCAACTGAGGATCCTTTTGACTTTCATTGTTACCCACAGCACCCATGAAGTTAGTCAGTTTTCCTGTACATATCGATATATTGTCATCTTTAGGCGATAAAGGCCGTGTAAACAAGATCACATTTAAGATACTGCTAACAACAGAACTTATACACCCTCCAATCCAATCCATTCTACCCATTTGACTTTTTATGTTCTCCAAGACAACACTTTGAGTCGACTGTTCTCCATTTATATATTAGATTCTGGTGTGTTAAAAATATACTTTTCTAAAAGATATTATCATGAAAAATGTAAATATGTTAATATCATAACTAATTTTTTCATAATTCTAAAATGACAATTGACAAACAAAATTTGACAAAATTGACTTCAAATAGTGACGGGATAAATAGAATTGGATTGAAGGGAGTATTAGCCTACTCACCATGCATTTTGAGTGAAGAGATTGTGATACAATGAAATCACTTATGTAGGCATTAGTTAAGAAAAAAATAACATATAAATTGAATTGCAAGAATGAAGGCATAAACTTTGTTAATTAAACAATTTTTGCTGCAAAAATTGTTTTTTTTTTCCGGTAAAATTTAGTAATTACATGGATGAAGACAGAAGACATAAAGTTGAATGAATCGGTAACAAATTAAATGGGAAGTCTGCGGCTCTTTGACACACACAAAAAACATATAAATTGGCACAAACTTGCGGCGGGTAATGATTTAAGGAACAAACACAAAAGGCATGATGTCTAGATTCTGCAGAATGTAGTTTTAGAGTTGGATATGCTTTGAAATCAAAACTTGTTGAATGGATATCACTATCAAGTAGTGCACCAATCAACCAAGTATTTGGTTTAGAATGCTAGTCTTATCAGTTTTCATCTCTACTACAGGGGCGGAGCAAGGAATTGAACTTAGGGGGGCGAACGACTAATTACATGAGGTATGGTGGTATACTCGGAAAAAATTCGGAAAATTTAACTAAAAACTTCAAAATTTTCATCCGTGGCCAGGGAGATACTATACGTCCCTAACATGTGGGTGGCTCCAAAATACACATCTGGAGCCCGTCACGCCACAAAATCGACAATAAATACAATAACATTATGCTGATAAGCTAAATTACCGGAGAAAGTAATACCAACGTGTAATAGAAGAAATTAACACAAAAAAAAATAAAAAATAACATGAAAGATGTAAATGATAAGGTATGATGGAACAAAATAATAAATATAATATCGGTGAGAATTAGAGATGATGAAGATGCCGAAAATGGGTTAGCCCGATCTACATCTACTATAACCATGTTTTGGGATGTTGACGATTCAATATTTAAAATAAAAGCATAAGGTATATTATTAACAAATTTGCGTATAAATGAAACAGAAATCGAGGAGAGGAAAAATAATGTAATGGTTGCATGCAATTGTTAGAAAAATACATAAAAAGTGGAATTACAATATAATCCTAGGCATGAATGGAATACATGAATAAAAGTAAGGAACGATTATCATGAAAATATATGTTATAAACGGTACCTGGACGACCAGCAAGAGAAGGAAATGGAGCGAAAAAATGAAAAGGGAGAGATGGATGGAGGAGGAAGACGAGTGTTTGATTTATTGATTGATTTTTATAAACAGAAGAGTTGATGTTGTTGTTTTCATTATTTATTTACTTATTTATTAAGTATCTATTTATTTATTTATTATTATTTGTTATTTACAAGCCCAAACAATGGTGAAACTAATTACAGAATAATGCCAAGGGAGTATATCTAAATCATATCACAAATTCTCGTCTCCGTCGTAACTCGTAAGGTTAAGACAAGTCAACCCCAGCAAAGAACAAATTAAGGGACAAGTGAGGCTAAATGAAGTTCTTTACTTACTTATTTGTAAAGAGAAATTAACCCATCTTAAACTTACGCAAATACTACTTACGCAAATACTTGCTGAAATAAATTATAATATATGGAGGGAGCTAATGGGGGTACTTTAATTGGATTTGACGTAGTTATTATGTATGCATGTATTTATGTGGGTAGTTATTATGTATGCATGTATTTATGTGGGTATGGTATGATGCAATAAGTCTTGCTTGTGACGGGTCAAATCCCCCTTATAAAGAGTAAGTGGTAAGGCAAGTGGGGGGCTCCATTTGCAACACACTGCCCCCCACTTGCTCTTTGTGAGGGGGATTTGACCCGTCGTAAACTTGCGACGGGTCGGTCCGTGGCCAGATGAAAATTTGTGGGTATGAATGTATGATGGGTATGATGGCGAAATCACATTTTGCTGCGTGTGCATGTGCCACACGGCACTCGCTACTCTCTCTCTCTCCATCCCCTAATTACATGGGCTACATCTGAATCTACCATATTTCATTCATTCCAACGTAGAGCACTAGAGCCTAGATAGATAACTTAATCAAATAATTACTTGAACCCCAGTGCATTTGCACGGTTTTTCGGAGATTGGTTTTATAGTATATTATAACAACTAAGTTATCGGGTACTTAGTTTCATTCGGAAATATAGGATAAATTATACTATTTGGCAGTAATTTATTATTAATAATCGGAAAAAAAATTCAATAGTTTACCTGGATAAAATTGTTTGTTTCTCTAAAACTATTTTGTCAAATTTTTTCTAAATATAATAATATTACTCCCTCCATTCAACTCCACTTTGCACCTATTCCTCTTTGGGCCATTCAACTCCACTTTGCACCTTTCTTTATTTGGCAATGTAAAAGTCCACAAATAGTGTACTTTTATTACTTAAATATTAATAAAGCAACATTTTCATATCAATAAAGCAACATTTTCTTTCAATTTGTGTACTTTTATTACTTTAATATTGTCATCTTAAAACTTGTGCATAAAGTATAAGTGTAAAGTGGAGTTGAATGGAGGGAGTATAACATTCCAACAACTAAAGGCATACCCACTAAAAATAACGTTACGCAAATCATATCATATCATATCATCATATCATATTAAAGCTGAAGCCGGTACCTTATATGTATGCCATGTGTCATAGTCACTATTAACTGCCATGTGTCATGACCCAGTTGGTTGACATTAAATCAACCAGGAAAGGCAACATTTCCGTAATCAACTAATTTAAGAAAAATTCCTAAAAAAAGGCAATCATGTCAAATGAATGACATCAACATATTTCCCCGGTTGACTTTATCAAGAAAATTTGAACTTTGAATCTAGATTTATTTTGAGTAGGAAAATCGGCCAAAAAATCCTGTTTAATCACATTGATTCTTAAGTGAAAATCCTCCTGCATATAAATGATGATATAATATAATATTGAAAATAAAAATGAAAATCGCATTAAATTGCATATTATTCTCCATCTATCGAAACTCCTTATCGTTAACCATATTTACTTAACGTCTCATATTTACCATATTCTTTTTTTTTGCAGTGTATTAATCGTGGTATTTTGATATATATTTGTATTTACACAATATAAATTTATGAAGAGGGGATTTAATCACATCATGAATGCGTGACGATCAGTAGATAAGAGCAATCCACCATATTTGTTCTTCTTTTAGTTATGCAAAAACCTTAGTTGTGTTGGTTATCACCACCTGTCACTATCCAACCATTATCGCTGACCATTTAAGACAGATTGTAACCAATACCATTTCTTAAGTTAGAAATGTTGTTTGTCACATTGTCACACTTGTTGTTAAATCACAGTTGGCCCGTGTTTTTAAAGAGACAGAATTGGTCCGTTTTCAATGAGAATTTGTGTAATAACAAAATGCAATTTTGACAGTCGATGTGTATTAATCGACGAAGAGGTAATTTACAGTTTTGCATATTACATTATATCAGTATACAATTTGCATGGTTGCGACTTGGGGGCAGTTAATTAAGAGCATGTCAGAGTTACTTACAAAGTCGTAAAATGGTCTCAATAATACAAACCTTTTAAGAGTAAGCATTGTAACGGTTAGAGACAGACTTTGACCGGGTCGGTTAGGCTTTAATCATATTAGGTTGTTTCCTCACATCGAACCCTCATTTCAACATTTAATGTAATAAATGTCATTTAACACGTATATATTGGATAATGAAGAAGCCATTTTGTATAATCATATTTTTTTTGGCTCAAAAACAAGTTGTGTCGGTTAACTCTAGATTACATAATCATTTCGAGTTTGCGCTATGATTTGTGGGTCAAGATTTACGGGTGTAGACTTTGCTGATACGGGTCTCTCGGGCGTAGTAAACTTTTGATCGATCTACTTTATAGTAATCTGTAACTTTGTCACGTAATTAATAACTAATTTGATTTTACAATTTTGTAACAATCCGCATAGTACGCGGGTTTAAGAGTGGTTTGAATTGAATTCTTTTAATTTCTTTGAGTAAAAACTGTTTTTAAGATGACATAGTTTCTCATATCACGTCTCATAATTTCTCTTTAAGTTATATATATGGGGTAAGCCATAAATTATGACCCAATTAGATTTAACCCATATATATGACTCAGTTAATAATATAAATTATTTCTCTTTAAGTTATGATATGGGTTAAATCTGAATATGACTCAGTTTTTGTATTATCACGTCTCATAAATTATTTCTCTTTAAGTTATATCAAAACTGTGTTTTTGTATTATTAACGGGGTAAGTCATTTAAAATTGAGTCATATTCAGATAAGTGTTAAAAAATCGTTTTTATCAGTTAATTTGCACAAAATTACCTATTTAAAATAAAGTGTTTGACATTACTTTCGTTTTAAATTATGATGATATTAGGCGAAATTACAATTTTTTTTATTTTAGATCTGAAGGAATGGTGGGGACGTAGGGGGTGATGGAGGCAAGAGGGAGCAGGGTAGTTGTGATGTGGGACGTATGATATGGATTGAAGGGTGGTGGTTAGTGGTAGGGGTGCTCAGATAGGTAGGGTTGAGATGTATGTCGTGGTCCAAGGTGTTGGGTGTGGTCACAAAGCGGTGAAGGGAATGCTGAGGTGGTCTTGAGGTAGTCGGTTAGTGATGGCGAACGCTGCTTCCATACGTTAAGGTGATTGTGGGTGGGAGGGGAAATAAGAGACAAGGTAGAGAACTGAGAGGAAAACAAATAAGTGTACAACAATGTGTAAAATTAAATGTATATTGCGTAAATAAATCGGTTATGAAATTTCCAATAATTTATATCCAATCTTAGATTTCACCTCATATTATAACTTAAAAAGTCGAGAGAAAAAAAGCAGAGTACTTCGAATAAAATTAAGCAAAATAAACTTATCAAAAGTGTAGGGGTTCCCGGCCAGAACCACACGTGCGTAGACAAAACAAAATTTTTAAAATTTTTTATTAACTTACTAAATAAAAAAAATACATAAATTTTTACTTTAAATAATACTTTTCGTAACCACACGTGCAATGCACGGGTTCAAAATCTAGTTTGAGATTAAAGAGCAAACTATAAATTAAAATTTTATTTTTTAAACAATATCAATAAGATGTAGTATATATCAAGTAAATGTGTACGATAATATGTATTGTTCGTCAGGTTTTCAATTTGCAAATAAAAGCACCCTCTAGATGTTGTTCATAAACAGTGTCATTTAAAAATACGTAACACTTATATAGACATAAAAATTATATAAAGAGTAAACACATAATCCCAAATTTCCAAATTTCCAATAATTTATATCCAATCTTAGTTTTAAACCCGTGCAATAATTGCACGGATCGTAATAACAACGTTATTATTAGAATTGCAAAAATTGTCGTCTCGTTTCAGCTAATATATAAGATATAAATATTATATATATACAGTCGTATTTTGTTAGAATTATACGGAGGATTGAATAAAGGAATTGGACATGTTAGCCCAAAATAACAAAATAATAATTGAACATGTTAAAGGTTAAACGATAGTGCAATTAATTTAACATGTATGTTGTTAAGTACAAACAATTGTCATCTGATTTGTTATTTTTTTTTTTTTTTTTGAAGTTTATTAATTATACTATATCAATGTATATAAATTGATTGTTTTTATGAAAGTATGATGGGCTAGCTTGATTCGATTATTATAACGTGCGATCATATTTTTTTTGTCTAATTTATTCTATTTTGTTATTTGTGTGCACTAACCCATGGATTATGCACTTATGCATGTATCATTTTTATATTATTCTCAAAAACCTTAACGTTTTTTTTAACCTTGAAATTATTATAAAAATCTTCCTATTTTAAAATTTTATTATATATTCTGTTTTTTTGTTTAAATTTATATTGTCTCTAAAAAGGTGTACTTGTATAATATTTTAACTATATATTTTTTTCTTTTAAAACTTAAAGTTATTCTCAAAAACCCGCCTTTTATAATAATAATAATAATTAGTCTCAAAAAGTTGTGCGTGTATATTTATGTTTTAATTATTTTTTTATTAATTATTTTTAAACCCGATACTATTCTCGAAAAACCATCCTTTTAATTAATACTTGTGTCTCCGTAATCTTTGATTGCATATTTTTGATTTTTATTCTAAATATGATATATAGTATGACAATAAGAATATTACTTGAGTTTCGAAGGGTTGTACTTGTATAATAATTCAATTTTTGTTTTAATTACCATTGTAAATAATGATAATGATTCTATCTCGCACGTCTTGTTTTAAAAGACAATACTAATTTTTTTTAATCCTTAAAAAATTTGTCCCGCAGTTGGCTATTATTAATATTATTTTTCGTTAATCTACTTTTTTTTGGTGTACAGGAATGATATGATATGATATCAACAATTAGAATCGGGATGGTGATTATCATGAAGTTTTTATTTTTTTTTTGTAATATTTTCATGTAATGTTTGCATAGTCGTTTGTATGTAATTGTTGTATACAATATAGTTGTATAGCATTTAAAATGTAGATATATGTAGAATAACTAAAGTGCATGATACTCGAATTAAGAGTAAAAGGATGAGAGAGAGTAATTAATTAGAAAGAAAGAGGTGGTGGACCAATTTTGTTTTTTTCATTCCTTAATTCAAGCACCCAATCACAAAGTAAGAAATGTTTCCGCTTTTATATATAGTAGATTTTTATAACTGTCAAAACAACGTTTACAAAACAAAGCCAAACTATGGCTAGGGTTTAGGTAAAAAGTTAATAATACTGTAAACACTAAACATATTATTCCACTAATTGGGAGCCAATACTACTCTAAAAAATATATAATGAGGTCCAATAATTGGGAACCAATGAATTAGGGCCAATTAATGAAAAAGTTCTTACCTTAGATTTTAGGCAAGTAAATTTATTTTTAGAGAATAAAAAAATAATATTAGTGGAGCAATCAATGATAGTGGGGTCTATTTATTAGGTAACAGATACTTTCTCCCTTCAACTTCACTCTACCATTTTCACTTTTGCAAACTATTCATGAGTCGACATTTATTTGCAATTTTCCCTCAATATATAAGTGAAAACATATTCATGTGTGATCTTCTTTGATTCTTCTTTGCGAGTACATTAAAAATATCTAACTTTTATAATTTTTGCAAATATGTATCTAAAGATATTTAGCGTGTAAAACACGTCTTGACATACGTGAAAAAGTAAAGTAGTAGAGTGGAGTTGAAAGGAGAAAGTATTTGAGTGGCAAAATCCTCAAGGAGAG
Source organism: Heliosperma pusillum (assembly GCA_022085475.1). NCBI lineage: Eukaryota > Viridiplantae > Streptophyta > Magnoliopsida > Caryophyllales > Caryophyllaceae > Heliosperma > Heliosperma pusillum. Next base: position 53,838 of record JAIUZE010074832.1, read on the forward strand.
GTCGCACTAACAAGGTCGCGACCCGGTTTTACACTTAATCACATTTTAATTAGCTTGACCTACTTTCATCCTTCCAAGTAGAAGGTCACGACCTAGGTCATAAACTCAATCATTTTCCACTTCACAACATTTCTAATCATAACCCACATTTTCAACCCCACTTTTCTCTCTCTCTTACTTTTCCATTTATTTTTTACAAACAAATTGCAAATTAATTATAGTTTAACAAATAATAAAATGACCCCAGAATTAACCAAAAATTGAAAAAAAAAATTAACAACAAACCCTAATATCTACGTGGCTTATCCCTTTCCCTAACACACCAACCCAAATTTCTATCTCATTCCAATGTCTCAAATCCTCACCAATCCATCTCTCCTAAACCAAAAACAAAAAATTGAATATAAAGACCCAAATTTAAGATATGGGCCATCAAATCCCTTAACTCAATCCCAAAATAAATCAACTGTGTGACACCCTCGAATTTGCGGAAAGATAAACAAGTAATTTAAATAAATAAAAGATGAGAATACGTTTTTAATAGGTTCACTTTAGTGAAAATCGGTAAATTTAAAACCGGAACCTACCATTAAATATATTCATCATAGACAAAGATGTCTTTAACAAGAAAAATGGTTCATAACAAAAAGGAAATAATATTATACATAAGAAGTATCTAAAAAACTAACACGGGAGACATTCTCCCCTAATAATACGGAAATTAAAAGAGTGTATTAATAATACAATCCTAAGAACTGAATATAGTCCAAGGTAATAATTCCTCGCTATCTCGTCACTGTACCCAAGCATGCTTCACAAACCTGCCGACCGCATTAAATGTAAACACGGAAGCCACAGTCAGTGGGGAGTAACTCCGAGTTCTCCCAGCCACGAAATGTCGAGGTTAATAAAACATGAATAACATAAAAGAGATGTATATGGAAAATACAAAGCCTTAACATATACGATATGCGTTTCATGGTGTTATGAAACAAATAACTAACGATATAACCTAGCAAATATGAAGGGGCTAAAGCTACTCATGCAAACTATCATGTGAATCAGGTAACAACCGTAAGCCAAACTCTAATTCAACCGGACCCGGCTTTCATCTCACGCTTCTAGATTCATAGAATCATCAAACATGAAAGACCACTACGTCTAGAAACAGGCATAAGTTCTTAGCACAGTCAATAGTCGACTTCTGTAACTCGAGGCTATACCACAAGGTAGGATAAACATCCTAGTCCTAGACTGCGCAGACCTAGCGACAACAGCTAACCCATTCCCTGTCTCATGACCAAAAGTACATGAGAATCTCTACTAGGAGACCCCCTAAGCAGAGTTGGCTAGTACTTAAGCTGGCTCCATTCCCAAAGTGGAAGCAATTAGGCAGCAATGCCCCGGCTTGGTATCAAAATCCCAGGCCAGTGACACAAAAGCTATCAAGCTGTGAACTATATACTCGTTAAAGATAGTAAGGTCTATCAATGTCATGGTCTAAGGTACTCATTTAGAATTAGAATGGTCAACACGCCATAAAATCATAATTCTCTATGAGTAATTAGTCAACACGACATATATCATACAATTAAACAGTCACGGGAAAAACTTCCTATCATGTGACTAATTGCATATAAATCACATTCAAATATCATATCGCCTCATATCTACTAAGGCTCATTCATTCATTCATTAAATAAAACCTTACCTGAAGACAAATCCCCGACCCGAGTCCCGCGACGGGTCATCAGTCAAAACGGGGCTGACTAGATCATAGTTTGACCAAAACCGTTTGGTCAAACCGGCTAGAAACAGAGTCTTAGCCATTTAGGCTTGAACATAAGAACATCATATTCATTTCATGCTATTTTATTCTAATTTCTAACATGTGAATTATTAATTCTTACGAAACCCGCTTGACTTAAGGATATCAAATTAAACTACAATCTCATGCTATAATTTCTAACATGTGAGAAATAATAATATTATGAAAACCGTTTAATTAAATAATTTACTTATTAAAATTTCCCACTTGCTAAATATTACAAAACATGATATAATAACAATAAACTCAAAAACCGTCACAAGCCCAAAGGAGGGCTCACGGGTCAGCCGGGCCTGGACTGGGCCGAGACTGAACCGGGCCTGGACTGGGCCCACGGGCCTGGTTTGGGCCTGTTTTGGTCAACCATTTCTAAAATCGTTTCTTAATATTTCCCGCATGCTTAACATATTTAAAACCTGTCAAAACAACAAAAAACAATCAAGTATCGACACAAGCCCAAAGGGCCATTTAACGGGCCAACCAAGACCGGGCAGTGACAACGTCAAATAATGTCGTGTCTAGTAGTAACTTTTAGAGTCTTTCGTTCTACTTTTTACGGGTCATTAGCTTTGTTTTACGTTAATTTTAGTTTTTGTAATAGTGTTAGTATTTAGTATTTTAAGTCAAATTTAAGAGTCAAATCCCGAAAGTCAATAAAAGTCAAACCCGAAAACCCGAGACCCAAAAACCCGGAACTTGAAGTGGGCTAGCAAGGAATCATCAAGGTTTGAAGACCAAGCCAAATGGGTCAATGAAAGTCAAGGCAAGGTCAAATAATCATGGGGTCAACGAAAGTCAAGAAGGAAATCAAGGCAAAAATCTGGCAGTGCTGGACGCAGCCTGCGTCGTAGGACGCAGCCTGCGTCATCACGACGCAGCTTGCGTCGTAGGACGCAGCCTGCGTCATCTCTCAGCACGGGTTTTCTTCCTTTTCTCGTCTTGTCTTTTGGAAGCCCATCTTTCAAGGCCCCTAGGTTTGCGGACCAAGGGTATAAAAGAAGATTTCTGAAGAGAGGCAAGGGAGGAAGCATTCACCATACAACATCATATTTTCCTTAGCATTTTCTCTCTTTTTGTTCTTCAAGTTTGGCTTTTGTAATAGGTTTTTCCTTAGAAATTGGTTGTATTATGAAGACTATGGGTAGCTAATCTCCTTTTGCTTAGTGTAATTTGAACAAGTTCTTCCCTTTTAGCATTGTAAGACTTTTTAATCCTTCCTTCTTTATTTAATTCCATCTTCCTTTGTTGATTTTCTTTGTTGAATGAATTGTTGTTAAGACCAACCATCTTAGTAATTATTTGTTTGATTAATTTGCATTGTCTTGATGAATTTGGTTGATTTGTCTTGATATTTGTTGATGCAACTTGAAAGATTGTAACTTTGGTTTAAAAGTTAGAATCTTTTGAGTGGAATTTGGGTTTTTATGTATTTAGAACATGGTTTAATGTTTTAGTTCATGAATCTAGCATGCTTCTTTGGTTTTGTGCTTAAAGCTTGCATCTTTATTTATGCTTATGGTTTAATAAGTATGGGTTTAGTTGTATTGGGTCATTTATGGATGGTTTAATTCATGGTGGCTAATTCTTAGAAGTTTTTGCTATAGATAATTAGAGAAGGGAGGAAAGGAGGGATCTTTACTTTGTTAATTGTGGGGGAACTTGGGATAATTGCACTAAGTAGTTTTTCCTTATTTGAATCTTTGATTATTTAGTTGTTATTGGTGATTCTAGGATTGATAATCTTTTCTCATGAAAAACTTTCTCCCTATTTGTTATCTACATGTTTACCATTGTGAATATCATAGTTTGTAAGTAATTCTAGTCTTTGTTTCCATTAGTGTTTAATTTGTGGTTAGATTTATTAATTTGTTTAATCGGTTTTTAGCAAGAGTCTAGATTAGATTATTAGCATTCACTGCCTTCTCTTGGGTTCGATCCTTATCTTACCCTTACTACCCCTTTACTTAGGATAGTTTGAGTCTAGATTTGGTTTTATAAATTGTTATTTGGCATAGCTAGTTTCCGGAATTAACGACCCCGAAAATAAGCCCGTCAGGCAGCCGGGCCTGAACCGGGCCTGTTTCTCGGCCACCACTCACGGCCACCACCAACAACAACCCCAAATTTATTTCTAACATGTTTTAATTAACAACCATCCATTTTAACAACCAATTCAACCATCATTCATACTAAAATTATGATTATGAACAAATCATCCAACATGTCAAAAACACTAAATATGTTAAAAACTCATAAAACTTAATAATAATAACAACCTAGCATGTTACTACTTAAAACCGTAAATAACAAAAAGATATGTGACATTAATTCGTCGAGTAACTCGGTAATCGTTACCTTAGCTAGCACAAAACCAAATAGCACCAAAATAAGACCTAAAAACCCGTCTACTAATCTTCTTCTAAAATATACGAGTCACCAAACTCGTCTTCATAATCTTCTCCTATAAGAAATGACAAAAATAACCTTATTAGTATTAAAACTTGATTTCAACAATTAAAGTGTTGAAAACGATTTTGTCGGAATTGAAAATGAAACGTACACGGAGATGAAGAGCGGAGAGGAGACTCTAGAAATATAATTTAGAACGGATTTGGCCAAGTAACGAAGGTTTTGTGACGATTTTGCTCAAGAACGATCAAGAACATGAAGAACAATTGTGATTATATTAAAGAAGGTATTAAGTAGATATTAAGTTGATTTAATGTAAAATAAAAAGATAATTAGTGAGTAAGAGGGGAGGTTGGACCGTGTAATATAGGGGATTAATGGGAGTCGGGTTTTGAACTTGTTGTTACGGGATTGACTCGGGTTTTATAAATATCTTAGATATTATGGTAAATATATATTATGGTAAATATCTAGATATTATTAGATATTATGTTAGTTTAATCAAAAGAAATGAAAATATCTAATCCTAAGGGACAAGAGGGAGAGGCGTGTGGAAGAGGAAGAAGTCGGGTCCGGGTTTAAGCGATTTGTTGCAGAATTTAAGTTGACAGATCGATAAAGTTACAAATATCTTAGATATTTGTATTAGTTTAATCAAAGTAATCAAAAGCCCAAAAATGAGGAAAAAGGTGCCTTGGGGCGTGTGGCACATGTAGGAGTCGGGTTTTGGGTTCGTTTCGGGACTTAAGTTGACTCGGGAATAGTTAAATGAAGTTCGGGTTTAAACCGTATAACCTACTCATTAATTCCAAATAAATTCAAATAATTATATTAAATTATCATAAATTCAAATAAATCGTAATAAATTAAAATAAATTAAATTTATTATTTTTCAAATATAATTTCGGTCTTTCAAATTACGGGGTGTTACAGTCAATGAGCTTCTTTACACGTTTCTCATTTATGTGTCCCATACGGCAATGCCATAGATAAGTTTGATCTTTGTCACCAACCTTTAATTTCTTATTATTCACATGCAATATGTCTGTGGTTTGATCTAAGATATAAATTCCATTCATGGAAACTGCTTTGCCATAAATCATTTCATTAAAAGAGAAAATACAGCTATTGTCTTTTATTGAAAATGAAAAACCGTCTTTATCTAGTACGGAAACAGAAATAATGTTCTTAGATAAACTGGGTACATAGCAACAGTTATATAAATATAACTCAAAACCACTCGGGAGTTGGATTACATATGTTCCCACTGAGACTGCAGCAACTCTTGCTCCATTCCTCACTCGCAGGTCCACATCACCCTTTGCGAGAGGTGTTATGTTTCTTAGGCCCTGCAAATGATTACACAGATGAGAACCACAACCTGTATCAAGTACCCAAGTTCCGAAACTTGCATGGTTAATCTCAATTATATGAATAAAAGATGACATACCAACAGGAGTGACGCGGCCTGTTTTATGTCCTCACGGTACACGGGACAGTTCCTCTTCCAATGCCCAGTCTTGTGGCAATGGTGGCACTCCATGTTACTGTCGTTGCTCTTTGCCTTGCCTTGTGAGCCACTGGTCTCACCAGGCCCACTCTTGCCGTTTCCTGACTTTTTAAACTTTGGCTTTCCTACAGCTAGGTCGCCATGAGCCTTGCCCTTACCTTTGACCTTGTTTGAAAACATGAGAACATCTTGCTTCATGCTCCCACTCAATTTCATATCATTCTCGGTCTGTACGAGAAGTGAGTGTAGCTAATGAAGACTTTTCTTCATATCATTCATATAATAATTTGCCCTGAAAAGGGCAAAACCATCATGAAGTGAATGAAGCACACGGTCAATGACTATGCTCTCACTGATTTTGCAATCAAGTGCCTCCAGTTTCTCGACATTCTCAATCATATCAAGAATGTGTGGGCTAACCGGTTGGCCCTTCTGGAGTTTCGCCTCAAAGAAGCGACAGGTATGCTCATAAGTAACGATCCTCGGTGCTTTTGAGAATTCGTTAGTGAGCGTGGTGAAAATCTTGTTTGCACCTTGGGCAATGAAGCGTCTTTGCAAATTGCTTTCCATTGCAAAGATGAGTACGTTCTTTATCGCACCCGCTTCCATAACGAAGTCACTATATTCAAGTGTCTCGTAAGCTCTCGCATTGGGGCCTGGGTTTGGCGGTATTGGCTCAGTCAAGTACTTGAGCTTACCGTCACCAATGACAGCATTCCGTAATGCCGCCTCCCAGTCCGCAAAGTTGGACCCGTCATTCTTCAGTCGCGTGGACTGATTTATGTGGTCCATAAAAGCTTTAAGCCAAGATTCGCGCGCGAGCGTGGCACTTGGCATAGGGATATCAGTATTTCCAGCCATTTGTTATATTAGTATTATCAATGTAAACGAGTTCTACACTGAAAAAGAAGAAAAAACATAATAAGCATACTCATCGATTTGAATTTAAGTCTAGTGCAAAAATGATTTAATGCAAAGACTCGAGCATTTATACAATTGACCTCCCTCAAGAATTATATAAATGATCCCAAGACTCAATTATCTGTAAATTGATAAGCCAACCTCTTGGCTAATTCTACCTTTAGAATTCTTGGTCGATAAATTTCTGTAAATTCTATCTTTAGTCCATCATAATCACGAGAAACTCTTCGGACTATAATGTTGAGATAAAATAGGTCAACACACACTACTTACCCAACGTAGAAGGGGTCATATGGAGAGTAAGGTCTTATATGCCTACCGACGAAGAAGGGATTCATAGTAGTTTGGCCTATAAAGACTAGTCTCAATTTTAGGTTTAGAGAAAGATCCCATCAATTTTATTTTAATTCAATTTTAAGTGAACTAATATCTAGCATGCGAGAATGAATAAACTAAAATGATGGCTTAAATTCGAGTGACATCTTTATGTCCATGATTACTAACAATCAAACTATATGAGTCAATTTTCATGCATTTTAGTAGAAGGTGGTTTGGTTTAGGCGGAATATGATGCACTAACTATCATGTGATGAAAAGCAACAAGAACGGAAAAATATATAAAAATATTACAAAGTCCTAGTGTGGCCTATCTACCAAAATGAACAAAATAAAACTTTGGAATCCAACCCATTTGGACCCGAGAAGCTTGTCTTGATGTTCCATCTTGGTCCATGTAGCGGGAGTGAGCAATCCGATCTCCATCTTTAGTCTTCTCAAAATATATTTAATAAATTACAAAATATAAACCTATTTACATTCTAGTTTAAAAACATAATTTAGTGAAAAATAAAATGGAGATTCGAGATCTCAAAATTACATCAAAGATCATGTTTCCATCATTACGAAAACATGATCAACTAAGGTCACACTAGGTAATACAAATTACAACTGATTGCAAAAATACGTAAATTAAACCATTCAACCATTCATTCAACAAGATAAAATGCATCAACTATAAATTAATCATTCAAGACATAATTCTTTAATTATGAAGAGTAATTTATCCAAACCACCTTTTAAAATGATCAAAATTATGTGACAATTCCTTAATTAATCACAATAACCCCAACCAAACATAATCCAATTTTAATTCATATTCTTTAACATGAATTAATACAACATTATTTTAAACTCTTTAAAATAATTGGGTATCCAATTATTGTGAACTTCTTCACAACAATAAACGAAACATTATCATTATAATGAATAAAAACAAAAACTTTCGACCAAAAATAAAAACGAAACAGATTTTTTTTTTCTTTTTGGCAGCCACGTTTATTTTAAAAAAAAATACAATTTAATTTGATGTTACTAATATTTTCAAGATCGGTACAAATTATCAACATCTAATCATTATTAAACATCGATACAAACTAGATGATTCAATTTAACAATTTAAAATGAATATCTAAATCAATGAATACCGAAAAATATATAGCGATGAACATTCAAATCGATTTCCATTTACATTTTAATTTAATCCTTATTAAATCAAAACAACTACAAATTCATCATGTTATCGTCTTAACTATTTAAAACAACAATTATAATGAATCAAAATGGAAAAACAAGGCAAAAAAAAATTTCTTTTTCGCGGATGAACAGTACAGTGAACAGTACAAATTTTTTTTTCTCTCGGCAGCAGCAGCAAAAAACAACAAAAAAAACTTTTTTTTTTTTTCTATACTCGGCCGAAAAAAAAAACAAAAAAAAAATTTCTAATCTTATATTTCATCAATTATGAAAAACATATAAAATAATTTCGTAGCCCTTGGCTCTGATACCACTTGTGAGAAATATCGGTATATTTCGTCATTAAATTACGGATTATAACGAAACTATAGTATATGAATTACGAGTCATAAATGAATTGCATAATATAAAATTATAGGAATTTAGAATTAAGCTTTGGTCCTAGCAAATTTGGCCTATGAACAATATCGAAATCGATATTCTCCTAATTGTTGCACCCAAGATGCTTCGAGATATGCCTTGCTTGTGCTAGAATTTTTAGAGAAAAGTTACTGCTAATTTTTCTTTTTGTGTGATGATGAATGATAGAGAGAATTAGAGAAAATTAGAGAGAAAAATCTGAATTTTTCTTGTTCTCTCTTCTCTTCTGTTTCGGCCAAGTCACAAGAGAGTAGAAGGAGGAGTGTCTTCTCTTTTTACTCCTCTTGTAATTAGGGTTTTTGACCTAGTTACCATAAAAGAATAATAGGAGATATGTTCTCTTATTTTTATCTCTTATTAGCCGAAAAATAAGAGAAGAAAAGACTATTTTCTCCTTCCTTTTTCGGTTATATTAGCATGTAATATAATATATACGTCAACTATAAATATCCGTAGATTTATAATTTGCTAATTAAATATAACATATTATGTTTAATTACGAATTAACATTTTAATTCGTTTAAGCTTATATTATATACATTGATTAGATATAACGGTTTATATTCAATTGCGAATTACATTTAATTCGTCTCAGCTAATATTATTTAATCGTTATTAAATAATCGTATCATCATTACATTGACTAACTAACCTTTTAGTCATATAATAAGGCATCAATATGATTATATTGTTCATATAATCACATCTCTCAGACACATCCTTTAGGTGTGACTTTTAGGGACCAGTTGATCACCGCCATTAAAATGACAATAACGTCAAACTCCTAGCAAGCCAACCGTTATCGATAAACGTTAATTAACTGATAAGAATACTAAGTATACCATGTGAACCTGTAAGAGATTTATTCATATTATCACACTAATTGTGGAGGACACTAGCTCCAACACCCCTGAGATGGGATTTCTTCGGTTAGTGGTTTCAGATAGAGTATGATGAATCTAAGGATACTATAGTACGTTAAAGGACCTCTCCTGCAGATTACAAACTATGGACCTTAGTCGATACTAATTAGATTTGAACGATTACGTTAGTGACTTGAGGTCTCGTGGTCATGAAAGATTTTAGTAGGAAATTAACTTTTTCCCTCGAATTGACCCTTGCTCAATTTGCTACTCTTCAATCTTTCCCCTTTTTGGCCAATATTACTCGTTGGACGTACCTCTTAGCATCGTTATTTGTAATTTTGATGTTCGAGTCGCTCTATGCACGTGTAATGTCTTGTTATTTTAATTTTATCCTTGAGAAAACCTTCAAATTTCCATGTTGTATTCCTAATTTAACTTTTCAAAAAAGTCTAAAGATGGATTGTGTACCCTCTTTTTGGAGAAAATAGATTTCTTTCGCTTTTATATTTGGATTTGCGTTTGGTTGGATGTTTGGACTTGTTATTGGAGACGTCTGGTGACTAGTCCTGCACTTACTAACGTTTGTTTTGAATTTCGATTTCACTATTTCGACATTGATTTGGTTTGGATAACTAGAGTTCTTGTTCGCGACGGGCACTCTTGAGATCCATAAATGAAGTTTCGCACTTATGAAAAATCTCCTTAAACCATTTTCGAGAAGAGCCTCGTTTCATAAATGTTTCCCTTGTAAAACCTTTCGTGTTAATTTTGAAAACCAATTCTTGTCTTTGATACTTTTGTTTTCTACTCTCAAGTTTTCAGGGCGAAACTTTTTAAAAGATGGGGTGATTGTAACACCCGCAAATGTACTCTATTTTATTTTAATAATATTATATTATTAGTTAGCGTAATTTTAGATTTAGATTAGAACTTAGTCTTCCGTGTCTAATTTAGAAAATCCGAGTCCGTATTCGGTCTCTACTCGGAATTCCGTGTGGGTTACGCCTTAACCCATTTTGGGCTTTTTCCCCCATATTTTTCCACTCACCTTATAGCCCCTTTTTCCCCATTTTCCACTCACCCTCTTCTACCTCTCACAAACCACCAAAACCCTAACCACCATTTTTTATCAACTCAAGCTTCACTCAACCCATCCATTCCTCACCCAAATCTCTTGATTTTCATCATAATCTTCCTCTCTTATCCTCCTCTACCTTGTGTGGTAATAAAATTACCGTCTTTCTCATTTTCAATTTTTCCGTCTTTCTCAAAGGTGAATTGTATTCATCTTTTGTTGTCTTTGTGTAGGTGGAGACCTTCAAGACCCCGACAAGGAATACTATCTCGTGGAGGAAGAGCTAGAAGACGATTGAAGACGCACAAAGGTAACGGTGAAGTGTTACTCGATATCAATACGTGTTTTAATGCATTAATTGATGTTACCCCACGTTAAGTGACGATTATTATGTATTTAATGTGGTTTGATGTTAGTAAATGTGGTTGGAATTGGATGAGTAGCTTTAGAATTTGTGTTTGTTAATGATTGTTGATGATGGTTGATGTTTGTTGATGATTGTTGATGATTGTTGATGATTGTTGATGAGTGTTGATGAATTTCGTGGGTATGAGGTCCCAACCGGCCGACCGACTGGGAACGCGGCGGAAGAGAATTGGCTTTTTCGAGTAACTTTTGGTATTTTGTAATCCCGAGCCGACCGACCGGCTGGGACACCCCCATCTTTTCTTCTATTTCCTCATTTGGCATGTGTTCCCAGCCGGGTAGCCGGCGGCCGGTCCCCCTGACCGGCTGGGACATCCCTGTATTTTTAGTATTGTTTGATTGTTGCTGAAGTGTCGGCCGGGTATCCGGCGATCGGTCACCTTGACCGGCTGGCACCCCCTGAGTTCCTTTTCCATTTCTTCCTTATGCTCTCACTTATAATAGTTTGTACGGTTCGTTTATCTTATAAATTTACGTAATAGCATTAAATATTCATGTTTAGAATATATGATATCCCACTCGCTTATATCGCATGTTTCGTGACGGTTTTTGATATGTCCCCCTTTGAGTCGGTTCTACCTATGTTTTGATTTGAGCACAAATCATTGAGTGTTATGAACTCTCATTCCCCGGCTATACCTCCTTGCTCGTTAGACTGAAATGTCGGTACGAGGAGGTGTATCCTTAATGCTTGTATGCATGTTTTAGTGGGGATATGACGACGTTATTGGGAGGTGAACGCAAAGCGTTGATCGACCCGGTCGTTAAATGTCGTATCCTTCCAAGGTGGTGTCATTGCATGTAGCGTACCGCTTGGTTATGATTCTTGTGCTATTTCCGCCTCTTTCATGTAGTTGTGACCGAATTTGGGGTACTCGGCTTTTGTATTTGACCGAGTCTTGGATGCGAATTTTTTATCGAATGTCGAATCGGAACACGTTTATTCCGAGAGTCTGGCCAGGTTTAGAATAGGACCGTATTATTATCGTCGTCCTACCGGGAGGAAATGAGTCTTTCATATACGAAACGTTTATCATGTATGTCAGGGAAATGTTTATCCCGTGGACGTGTTTCAATCATACTTTCTATATACATAGTGCTAGTGCGTGTCATTAACCCTGAGAAATTATGTTACCATATTCTTATGTTTGGATGGATGTTTATATGTTGATTATTTGTGACCGTTCGATGACTTGGCGTGGTTTATATGTCGAGTCTCTATCTTATCTAGTATATGCCACTAACGGTGAGATGTATGCCCTAGTGAGTATATATTTGCCTAAGGGTATCTTCCCCGAGTTTGTCTATAATTTGATGCTTACAGTTTTGTACTTCATGCGCCTATATCTTAATATATTGAAATGCTTATTTATACTTCTCGTAATTCACATATATATATATATATATATATATATATATATATATATATATATATATATAAGTATTCTTCTATATGTTTCTTACCGTTTAAGTATGTTATTTGTGATATGGCTGGGAGAACACGGAGGTACTCCCCACTGACTGTGGCGTTCATGTTTCATGAATGAACAGGTTGCTTGGCTGGATCTTTGCTTGTTTTTGGGTTCGGGTGTGAGCTAGCGAGCGTTTGACTTGACGATTCACCCATAGACATTCTTAGCTAGTTTACTAAACAACTTTTATGTTTGATTACGTTTTGAGAGACTAGGTCTCTTTGTAGTATTTTATACTTTAGTTGGTATGTATTTGACATTCCTTGTACTCTTCTTTCGGCATGTAAAAAGTTTCAAAAATATCGTATTTTCCGCTATTTAAATAGCATGCTTGTTATGTTTTTTTTCCGCTATCTCGAGGGTTGTCACAATTAACCACATAATACTTGTGATTGTCATCAGTGATATAAAACTTGTTTTCATCTTGTGGATTGTGTTACTCATCTCACTGAATTTTATTTCAATTGTTGGTATGACATTGAGATCTATTGTTTCTTCTACTAGTTGTTTGACAACTAATGCCTTAAGTGAGTGCCTCAATCTCTCATTCTTGTTTACATATGTCAGTTGAGGATGTAGTGGGCTTGAATGAGGTTTAAGTAAACTTTCATTCACCCATGAGTGGTGTTCCCACATAAACACCGGTTTGTTTTGCAAGCCTTTCCATGGTATCTCTTTTCGAAAAACGAAGAGTTTTAATATGCTCAACATTTGGTAAAATCAACTTCCTATTGTTGTTGCCTGTTCTTTTGCTCTTTACATCTAATAATTGCCCTATTAATCTTGGTTTCTTCGCAAGTTTTCATATGTCGGAGATGGTTCTTCTCTTTACATTCCACTTTGCAGCCGCTTCTAGCATAATGTCACGTCTTAGTACACCATCTTTGGAGTGTTGAAGTAGAAAGACTGCCACTTCTTCCCTTCCAGTTTTTGACAAGCACTTTCCGACCATTTGAAGAAGACTTTTGATTATCTTTTTTGTATGGAAATGTAAATTTATTGGGTATAAAGTTTCAGTTTGTTGTTTTGTAAATAAATGTTGTTAATATGACCACAAATCTGCTTTTATAGAGCAAATGTGTTGGCTATAAAGTGTCACCTTAAGCTTTTGATGTTGATTGCTTTTGGTGGGAGTTTTGAACATTTAAGTTATGTACAACCTTTTTAGTGAGAGTTTTGAATATTTCAGAAAGTATTTCTTGGTGGGGTTCCATTTTGGCGGGAGTCATTGCACCAAATCTTGTACTAATACTCCACATTAGTCCACTAATAAAGCAGTTTGCCTTTCCACTTATTGTACATTTTAATGTTTTTAAATGCTTTCTTAAAACTTGTGCACAAAGCATAAGTGTAATATGGAGTTGAATGGAGGGAGTATTTTTTCAGAAAAAATATTCTTTCTTTGTAATTTTCGTAATACTTTTATTTTTTTATCATGATACAATAATGTCAAATGCAATGGAGAAAACCAATATGATAACAGATTTTCTGGAAAAATGATGTGGGTAGTAGAGAGAGTAATTAATTATTATATAAAACGTGCGGGTTCTACTTGCCATAAAAAAGGGGAAAGAAGTTGAGTTTTTTCGAAAAAACTCAGTTTTTATACGAAGGAAGATATTATGGAATAAATTAATTATACTTGCCAATATTAGGAAATACTATTACTACGTTTAGATCTGTTGGAATCATGGCAACGGAATAATGAGCACGAGATTCTAACAAGGATGATTTTATTTATATGTTAAATGTGTTTGATAATACATAATATTTTGGGGAGACAATATTCGTATTAACCTATTAACTTCATTTTTGGAGCTATGGCTACACGTAGACCTGTCAAGTCTAACCCGACCCAAGTGACCCGACCCGAAGCCCGAGCAAAACCGACTCGACCCGACCCGAGAATACTGCAACCCGAAACCGACCCGACCCGACCCGATGACGACCCGTAACCCCATACGACCCGAAGATCAGTGACCCGAACCCGATCCCGACCCGATCTGATTAAATTGACGACCTGACATTTATTAAGCTTAATAATGATCAAAATGAAAGTTATTTATTGTTTAAATTGATATGTTTGTCTTAATAATGAAGTAACTAAACCAAATAATAATTTAAAACTAGATTTAATGGAAAGATATTGAAGTACTGCGATAAAATAACCGGACCCAATTACGACCCGACTCAAACCCGGCCCGACCCGACATATCATTTGACCCAAAAATGACCTGACCCGATAACGACTCGACCCGAACCCGACTCGACCCTAAAGGGAAGTCTGACCCGATACGACCCGAACCCGATATGACCCGACCCGACTTGACCCAACCCAAACCCGACCTGACTAACTCGATTGTCACCTCTAGTTACACGTACTAAGCTAGAGACTTAGTATTTTTAATGCTCTAAGTAGGCTTGTTTAGCCTTCATACAATGCTCTATATTGTTCTTTGTCTAGACTATTCTACAACATTAAGTAGTATATGGTTATTCCTAGACGATATCTCTAGATACAAGATATTTGTAGCTACCTCTTAGGCAAGATTTTTCTAGATTAATTTTTTTAACAAGATCTTTAGGAGTATTATAAATACGGGCGATTGTAATTGTGGGAGGTACGAACTCAACAATACAGCGATTACCTTTATGTTTTCACCTGTCTCAAATTCTAATATGGTAACAGAACCTCTCACTCTTGAGGCCTAAATAAATCAAACTCCTTTTGGTGTTCGTTGTGTTATTCTTGCGTCCCTTAGATAGTGCGTCATCATCCTACAAATACTTGTAGATGATTTGCATCCTTCGTTTTAGTGGAGTTCCATTGTAACAACCCGAAAAGTACCCTATTTTTCTAGGGAAAATATTTTACGGATACTTTTCAGCAGATTTAAGTTTTAATTTAGAATTTATTGTTTCGAGTCGAATTTGGAATTTCCGGGTTCGTATTTGGAATTTTCGCGAGATTCCATGAGAATCCCGTTTTTAAGTCGTCTTTGACTTTTCTTGACTTTTAAGTCGTCTTTGACTTTTCTTGACTTTTGAGTCATCTTTGACTTTTCTTGACTTTTGAGTCGTCGTTGACTTTTCTTGACTTTTAAGTCAACTTTGACTTTCGTTGACTTTTCCGAATCACCTCGTAAATTTAAAGACCGAAATTATATTTGAAAAATAATAAATTTAATTTATTTTTATTAAGATTTATTTGAATTTATGATAATTTAATATAATTATTTTGAATTTATTCGGAATTTAAGAGAAGGTTTTACGATTTAACCCCGAACGTCATTTAACTATTCCCGGGTCAACTTAAGTCCCGAAACAAACCCGAAACCCGACTTTTGCATGAGTCACACGCACATGTCACCTTTTTCCACTCATATTAGATCTTTTAATTAATTTGATTAAACTAATACAAATATCTAAGATATTTGTTACTTTATCAATCGGTCCGTTTAAATTACGCAGATCGCTTAAAAACAGACCCGATTTCTCTCCAATTCACACGTCTCTTTTTCCTCTCTTAGGACTTGATATTTTCTTTCTTTTGATTACAATAACATAATATCTAAATAATATCTAGATATTTGATTTAATTAACTTAATATCTAATTAATTACCATAATATAATTATAAAACCCGAGTCAATTCCGTAACAACAATTTCAAAACCCGACTCCATTTTTCTCTATATTTACACGGCACTCGCACTCCCCATTACTCACTAACTATCTTTTCATTTTACACTAAATCAA
The DNA here is from genome assembly GCA_022085475.1 of Heliosperma pusillum. Taxonomy (NCBI): domain Eukaryota; kingdom Viridiplantae; phylum Streptophyta; class Magnoliopsida; order Caryophyllales; family Caryophyllaceae; genus Heliosperma; species Heliosperma pusillum. The sequence continues at coordinate 70,055 of JAIUZE010074832.1, forward strand.
CTTAATACCTTTTTAATACTTTCTTTAATCGTTCTTGGTGTTCTTCATCGTTCTTCATCGTTCTTGAGCAAAATCATCACAAAACCTTCGTTACTTGTTCAAATCCGTCCTAACTTATATTTCTAGAATCTCCTCTTCGCTCTCCATCTTCAAGTACGGTTTATTTTCAATTCCGACAAAATCGTTTTCAACACTTTAATTATGGAAAATCAAGTTTTAATTCTAACAATATTATTCTTGTCATTTCTTATAGGGGAAGATTGTGAAGACGAGTTTGGTGACTCGTATATATTAGGGGAAGATTAGAAGACGGGTTTCTTAGTTTATACTTCTTATTTTGGTGCTAATTGATTTTTCTAGCTAAGGTAACGATTCCGAGTTACTCGACGGATATATGTTACATAGCTTTTATTTTCTTTTGTTTTTGGTTCATCTTATGTTTTTGTTTATGTTGTTGTTATTTATGATTTTTAATTAATAACATGATAAGTTGTTTATTTTATTATGTTGTATGGATTTTTGGCATGTTTAGTGTTCTTGACATATTTTGATGATTTGTTCATAATTATGATTTTGTATGAATGATGGTTGAATTGGATGTTTAAAAATGGATGTTGTTAATAAAAATCATGTTTGAAATAATTGGAAATGGTGGTTGGTTTGGCCGTGAGAATGGTCGTGTATGGTGGCCTGAAAACCAGCCCAAACCAGGCCGGTTCAGGCCGGTTCAGGCCGGTCCAGGTCCGGTCTGGATTGGTCCGGGATTTGTCCTTTGGGTTTTTGTCGATACTTGATTGTTTTGTTGTTGTTTTGACGGGTTTTAAATATGTTAAGCATGCGGGAAATATTAAGAAACGGTTTATAGAAAAGATGACCAAAACCGATCCAAAATGAACCGTGGGTCCCCTTGGACTTGTGACGGTTTTTGAGTATTGTTATTTTATCGTGTTTTGTAATATTTAACGAGTGGGAAATTTTAATAAGTAAATTATTTAATTAAAAGCTTTTCATTATATTATTATTTCTCACATGTTAGAATTTATAATACGAGATTTTAGTTTAATTTGATATCATGTAAGTCAAGCGGGTTTTCGTATGATTATAATAATTCACATGTTAGAAGTTTTAATAAAATAACATGAAATAAATAAGATGATTTTATGTTCAAGTCTAATTGGTAAAGACTCTGTTTCTATCCGGTTTGACCAAACAGGTTTGGTCAAACTAAGATCTAGTCAGCCCCGTTTTGACTGATGAC
>JAIUZE010074832.1:80979-92785 GCA_022085475.1 Heliosperma pusillum
TATTGACTGTACTAAGAACTTATGCCTGTTTCGAGACGGATTGGTCTTTCATGTTTGATGATTCTATGAATCTTAGAAGGTGGGATGCAAGCCGGCTAAGGTTGATAGAGTTTGGATTACCGGTTGTTAACTGATTCACATGATAGTTTGCATGAGTAGCTTAGCCTTCACATGCTAGGTTATATGTTAGTTATTTGTTTCATAACATGAAAAGCATATCGTATATGTTAAGGTTTTTGTATTTTCCATATACATCTCTTTTATGTTATTCATGTTTTATTAAACTCGACATTTCGTGGCTGGGAGAACTCGGAGTTACTCCCCACTGACTGTGGCTTCCGTGTTTATATTTAATGCGGTTGGCAGGTTCGTGATGCATACATGGGTACATTGACGAGCTAGCGAGCGAAGTATTTACCTTGGACCTATATTCGGTTCTTAGGATTGTATATATTATACACTCTTTTATTTCCGTATTTATACGGGAGATATGTCTCCCGTTTTGGATAATTCTTATGTATAATATTTTTTTCCTTTTGTTATGAACCTTTTTCTTTAAGACACCTTTGTTATGATGAATATATTTAATAGTAGGTTCCGGTTTTAAAATTTACCGATTTTCACTAAAGTGAACCTATTAGAAACGTATTCTCATCTTTTATTTATTTAAATTACTTGTTTTATTTTTCCGCAAATTTGAGGGTGTCACATTCTCCCCTAGTGGTGAGAGTTGGTATCGTTGAGGAAAGTGTGGTAAGGTATGTTTAATGATTTTAATGTATAAATGCTTGCCATAACTTGTGTATAAATAGTTCATGATATTCGATGGTGTAAGGTCGAGTGAGTTGGCTATGACTTCTTAACTCATTAGTAATTTAGCCTTTTGGACTTAGAAGTTTAGTATTGTTTTGAAGACCATGCTTATGATATGTCTAATTGGTGTAAATAAGAAGTTTAGAATGATATCTTGAGGTGCGAAATACTTTTGAGATTAAGGACGTCTTGTGGATTCCTATTGTGTGTTTGTGAGTATAGGCTTGGTGGAAAAGCTTTTGGCTATAGTTCTTGGATTTAAAGATATGATCTTATCTTATGGCATCGGAGACTCGTTTGAAGTAGTAAGGTTTCGTTGTAAGTTGAACCATATTACTTGAGGATTATAGATATGAGCGAGATTCGATGATGTGAGCTATGATGGAAATACCTTGGGACTTTAATGATGATGTTTGACTTGAGGTTGTACTTTGTTAATAATGAACTCGTGGGCTATATGATGTTGATAATGACGTTTTGTTCGGTGTTCTACCTTGTGGGCCGTAGGAGTTGAAAAGAGAGTAGTATGAAGAATTCCTTGTTAGTTCTTCGGTTTTGAAACCTTTGAGAGTGTGTCAGATTTTGGAATTTAGAGAATGTTACTGTTGGAGCCAGTATCCTCCACAGTTAGTGCAGTAACATAAATAAATCTCTGTAGGTTCACAGGGTATACTTTGTATAATAATCAGTTGATTAACGTTTATCAATAACGGTTGGCTCGCTAGAAGTTTGACGTTATTGTCATTTTATTATGGCGGTGATAAACTGGTCCCTATAAGTCACACCTATAGGATGTGTCTGAGAGATGTGATTATATGAATAATATAGTCATATTGATGCCTTATACGACTAAAAGGTTAGTCGATGTATTTAACTAAAAGGTTAGTCAAAAATGATGATGATAGACGGATTAAACTGTTAATTCGTAAATTGAATATAAACTGTTATATTTAATTAATGAAAATAATGTTAGCTTAAACAAACTAATCAGTTAATTCGTGATTAAATATAAACCGTTATATTTAATTAAACAAATGTATTACTCGTAATAATTATTGTAAATATTGTCAGACATGTATTAATAAATCGACTGCAATAGGTTGAGTGGACTTATTAATAAGATGACGATATTAGTAACGATAATTATAATAATACAATGGATGTTATTTACTAGGTGTGACCAAAAAATATGAAGCAATAAATGGATATATATACTCGGTCCAAATGGGTTTGGATAGTATCCTAATTGCAATTTCTTATTTTAGGAAAATCTAGCTAGTATGATTAGGGAGAATAAAAAGAAAAATACTAGGGTTTTTGGTGGTGAGTGTGACGGCACAAACACAATACTAGGGTGATTTTTCTCTCAATTGTTCTCTCTAGATCTAATTATCAAACCTCACATAAAATTAGCGGTAATTTTTGTATAATCGTTCTAGCACGATTAAGGCATATCAAGGAGCATTTTGGGTGAAACTAGTAGGAGATATCATACCTTTGATATTGTTCTTAGGCCAATTCGCAAGGACCAAAGGTTGATTTTTATCTCTCATTCATATCGTTCTTTTCATATATGACTCGTATATTTCATATCTTATAATTTTGTTATAATCCTGAAATTTAGAGGAGAAATATACGGATATTTCCCCACAAATGGTATCAGAGCATAAGGCTACAAAATTATATTTTATGAATTTCATATTATAGATTTTGCATCTTGTTTTGCGTCGAAAAAAAAAAAAATTACAACGGACTGTTTTTTTTTTTTATATGTGCCGTGTAGTTTCAATTTTTTTCGCCTTCGATTTTGGTTGTTCTTGTTCCATTTGATTTTTCATATTGGTATTTTAATCGGTTAGAATAATCATATGAAAAATTTGTAGATGTTTGATTTAATAAAGATTAAATTAAAACGTAAATGGATTCGTTTTGTTGATGAGATTAAAAATTTGTTTTTGTGCTATATAGTTTTTAGCATATACGATTGATCTTGTTTCATTAATTAATATGCTAATCTTGTTCTAATAGCAACCATAAACGATTTCTATTCATCAAAGTTTTTTTTTGTGTTTATTGAACCGAAAAAAAAACGAACGAAAAAAAAAAAAATTACTCTGCTGTTTTTTTTTGCTGCTGCTGCTGTTTTTTTTTTCTGCTGCTGCTGTTTTCAAAAAAAAAAAAAAATTTTTTTTTTTGTTTTTTCCTGGCTTTGAACAGTACCCGTACCGGGAAAAAAAAATAATATAATTTTTTTTCCGTTTGTTGTGAATCGGTTCACAATTATATGATACCTAATTATTTTAAAGCGGTTTAAAATAATGTTAAAGTTGGATTTGTTTGATGCGAATTTTGTGATTTATTACGGAATAATCACATAATTTAATCAGTTTAAAAGGTGGTTTGGATAAATTACTCTACATAATTACGGAATTATGTCTTGAATGAATAATTTATTTAGTTGATGCATTTTTTTATGTTGTTTGAAGGAATGAATGATTTTATTTACGTATTTTTGCAATTGGTTTAAAATGTAATACTTAGTGTGGCCTTAGGTAATCATGTTTTCGTAATGATGGAAACATGGTTTGGATGTATTTTTGAGATCTCGTATCTTTTTCTTTTAATTATGTTTTGGGAATTAGAATGTAAATAGGTTTACTTTTGTAATTTTTGAAATGTAATTTTAAGAAGACTAGAGACGGAGATCGGATGCTCACTCCCGCTACATGGACCAAGATGGAACATCAAGTCAAGCTTCTCGGGTCCATAAGGATGGATTCCAAACTTGTATTTACTGTTCATTTTGGTAGATAGGCCACACTAGGACCGTTGTAATAGTTTACGTATTTTCTCGCTTTCGTTCTCTTTCACATGATAGATAATTGCATCATATTCCGCCTAAACCAAACCACCTAAAATGCATGAAAAATGATTCATATAGTTTGAATATTTAATCATGGACATACAGATGTCACTCGCTTTTAGGGTCATCACCTTAGTTTAAATCATTCTCGAGTTGCTAGACATTCGTTCACTTAAAATGAATTAAAGTTAAGATGATGGGACCTTCCCCTATAACTAAAATTGAGACTAGTCTTTATAGGGAAAACTACTATGAACCCCTTCTTCGTCGGAAGTCATAATATGACCCCTTCTACGTTGGGTAAGTAGTGAGTGTTGACCTATTTTTATCTCAACATTATAGTACGAGTAATATCTCGTGATTATGATGGACTAAAGATAGAATTTACAGAAATTTATCGACCAGGAATTCTAAAAGTAGAATTAGCCAAGAGGTTGGCTTATCAATTTACAGAAATTGAGTCTTGGGATCATTTATATAATTCTTGAGGGAGGTCAATTGTATAAATGCACGAGTCATCGCATTAAACAGTTTTTGCATTAGACTTAAATTTAAAACGATGAATACTTATCATATTTATTTTCTTTTTCAGTGTTTTTGAATTCGTTATATACAGATATAACTGCTAATAACAAATGGCTGGCCATACTGATGACCTAATGCCAAGTGCCACGCTCGGACGTGAGTCCTGGCTTAAGATTTTCATGGACAGTATGAATCAGTCAACGCGACTGAAGAATAACGGGTCCAACTTTGCGGACTGGGAGGCGGCATTACGGAATGCTGCCATTGCTGACGGTAAGCTCAAGTACTTGACTGAGCCACTACCGCCCAACCCAGGCCCCAATGCAAGAGCAATGAATCACTTGCTTATAGTGATTTCATGATGGAGGCGGGTGCGATAAAGAACGTACTCATCTTTTCAATGGAATCAAATTTGCAAAGGCGATTCATTGCCCATGGTGCGAATAAGATTTTCACCACGCTCTCTAACGAGTTCTCGAAAGCTCCGAGGATCGTTAGCTATGAGCATACCTGTCGCTTCTTTGAGGCGAAACTCCAGAAGGGCCAAGAGGTTAGCCCACACATTCTTGATATGATTGAGAATGTCTAGAAACTGGAGGCACTTGATTGCAAAATCAGTGAGAGCATAATCATTGACCGTGTGCTTCATTCACTTCATGATGGTTTTGCCCAGGGCAAATTACTATATGAATGATATGAAGAAGAGTCTTCATCAGCTCCACTCACTTCTCCTACAGACCGAGAGTGATCTGAAATTGAGTGGGAGTGTGAAACAGGACGTTCTCATGGTTGCAAATAAGGGCAAAGGTAAGGGCAAGGCTAAGGCCAACCTAGCTGTAGGGAAGCCGAAATTCAAAAAGCCAGGGCAAGGCAAGAGTGGGCCTGGTGAGACAAGCGGTAGCTCACAAGACAAGACAAAGAGCGATGAAGGTAACGTGGAGTGCCACCATTGCCACAAGCTTGGGCATTGGAGGAGGAACTGCTCCGTGTACCATGAGGACATAAAAGCAGGCCGAGTCTCTCTTGTTGGTATGTCTTCTTCTTTTATTCATATGATTGAGATTAACTGCAACAGGAGTATGTGATCAAGCCAAGACACGAGCTCAACACAAGACACAAACTCAAGACAAGGCTCAACATCAAGACATCAACACCATGATCAGTTATGACAATATCCTATTCAGTCCAAACCACAACCACTTCAAACCTGCTAAGACAACACTCCCACAACCAGAACAAAGCCTAGCCATCCACTTCCCAAGGCTAAGCCACAACAAAGCACAGCCAACAGCCCAACAAACCCAACACAACAAAACAGCCCTCAGCCAAAAAACAGCCTATCACTGCCTCTCTAAACAGGGTCCATGGGGCCTCACACAATCAAACTAGCCTAACCAACCCTCAAACCTATGTCTTGGGAAGGTCCTCTACAACTTTCCCCAGGACTTCCCTTCCAAGAAACAAACACACAAAGAGTTAGCTTAGGGACAACTTCAGACTGTCCAGATTTCAGCCTTTTTGCAGTAGTTAACATGTCACTATCAAACTTTCCTTTTATGATCAAACAAACTCGAGGGCCTTTTAGAAGGACCTTTGGCATCCATCCCACTTCAGTTGAGCTCAAGAATCAAGCTCAGAAGTCCACCCCTCCACCAGTTTCAACCCCAACAAACCCATTAAGGCAGATTGTCCTATTAGAATTACTTTTCTGCTTTATCTACTTTATGTCAGTTTCCTGCAAGTTTGTAGCTGTTATTTTGTTTCATGTTGTAAGCCTTTGTGGCCCTAGATATCTCCTAACGTCTGAGTTGTATCCTTGTTGCCTATATAAGGCCTTTACCTAATGAAATGCAAATCAGATTTGAAGTAAAACATAAAACTGAAACCTTGTTTCTGTTGCATCTCTTGGCTGTGTGCTTGAGACAACTTCCTTTGCTTTGTGCTTGGAAGTGAGCTTGGGTCCTTAGCTGTGTGCTGGGATCAAAGTTCAACCCTCAATCATTGGCTTTGTGCTTTGGTTAAGGTCCTATCTTAGTTCTTTGTCAATTAGTCCAAACAGAAACAGAGTATTTGCAAAGTGTCTGAACCTCAATCAAATTGTCATTGTTTAGTTGTCTTTCTGAATAGTTTCAGTGCAAATTGGTTATCAGAGCTTTGGTTTGTGAGTTCATCTACCTAACTACATTAAAAACACAATATACAACCATGAGTGAAGAGAGAATCACAGGTCTTGAAAACACAGTTCAAAATCTTGTCAGAACTGTAATGGAGGTCTCTAGATCTGTCAATGAACTCCTTGAGGGCCAACAGAACAATGATACAAGGGGAGGCAGAGGTCGAGGAAGAGGAGCACCTTTCCCACAAGGTGGAGGAAGGAGGAGACAACCTGTAGATCAGTTTGAAATGTCAGATTCAGATGGCTCAGATCACAGTCTTCTCAGACACCAAGACAAAGATATCAAGGTAGAGATTCCTGACTTTCTAGGTAGCTTGAACCCTGATGATTTCTTAGATTGGCTAAGGTCTGTAGAAAGAGTCTTTGAGTTTAAAGGATACACTGATAGAAAGGCTTTTAAGGTTGCTATCATGAAACTAAAAGGCTATGCCTCACTGTGGTATGAAAACATGAAAACCTTGAGGGTTAGGGAAGGGAAAGAACCTGTAAAGTCATGGCTCAAACTGAAAAAGAAAATGAGAGCTAAGTTTGTCTCTAGGGACTACACTCAAGACATGTTCATTAAGCTTACTCACCTAAAGCAAGACCAAAGACCTTTAGAGTCCTACCTAAGAGACTTTGAACAACTCACTTTGCAATGTGAGGTTGTTGAGAAATCTGAACAAAAGATAGCAAGGTTCTTAGAGGGGTTGGATGAAAGGATAGCTAGTAAAGTCAGGTTACAAAACATATACTCCTTTGAGGAAGCTGTCAACTTGTCTTTAAGGGTAGAAAAATTGGGAAAAGGAAAGGCCAGTGCTTCTAAGACACCTTCCAGAACCCCCACCTTCAAACCTTTTGTAGGAGTTAAGATAGGAGAACCTGTGGTTCCTGTTAAGACTCCTTTCAACCTTGATAAAGGCAAGGCTGTTGAGGCAGGCCAAAGGAAGACTACCCCTCTCAAAAAGTGCTTTCAATGTCAAGGGTATGGACATTTTGCCAGAGAATGTCCATCTAAAAGGGCTCTGAGTACCCTAGAAGTAATCCATTGGGGAGATGATGAAGTGTTGGTCTGTGATGAAGAGATGGAAGAGCCTGAGGTAGAGGCTAGTGAGGAGTTGATAGAGCCTGATGCAGGGTTAAGTTTGGTAACATGGAGGGTAATGCATACTCAACCACAACCTTTGGAAGAGGACCAAAGACACCAGATCTTTAGGACCAGATGTACCATCAAGGGTAGAGTATGTAACCTCATTATTGATGGGGGAAGCTGCACTAATGTGGCCTCCAAAACATTGATAGACAAGCTAGCTCTACCCACCAAAGACCACCCCCTACCTTACAAACTCAGATGGCTAAAAAAAGGAGCTGAGATCAAGGTGGATAAACAATGTGTTATACCTTTCTCAATTGGTAAAGGGTATGTGGATGAGAGTCTTTGTGATGTTCTACCTATGGATGCATGTCACCTTCTGCTTGGGAGACCATGGGAGTTTGATAGGGATGCCATACACCATGGGAGAGACAACACCTACACCTTCAAGTATGGGAAGAAGAAGATCACCCTAGCACCTTTACCACCTGCTTTAAAGATCAACCCAAACCCCATGAGTGAGGCTTCCAAAGAAGTCATGTTGATAAGTGAATCAGAAATAGCACAAGAGCTAAGTGAGCTACAACCTGTATACATATTGCTAGTCAAGGAGACTGGGATGAGTATCATTGATATCCCTGAAGAGGTCAAATCTATCCTAGAAAGTTATGGTGATGTCTTCCCTACTGAGCTTCCTAGTGGACTGCCACCACTTAGAGGGATAGAGCACCACATTGACCTAGTGCCTGGAGCTATCTTACCCAACAAGCCAGCCTACAGGAGTGACCCTAAGGCTACACAAGAGCTCCAACTTCAAGTAGGTGAACTACTCAACAAGGGCTATGTCAGAGAGTCCCTCAGTCCTTGTGCTGTACCAGCCTTGCTTGTGCCAAAGAAGGATGGGACTTGGCGTATGTGTATTGACAGTAGGGCCATCAACAACATTACCATCAAGTATAGGTTTCCCATACCTAGACTTAATGATATTCTGGATGAGCTAAGTGGGGCTCAAGTGTTCACTAAGATTGATCTGAGGCAGGGCTACCACCAAGTGAGGATAAGAGCAGGGGATGAATGGAAGACAGCTTTCAAGACTAAACATGGGCTCTATGAATGGTTGGTGATGCCTTTTGGGTTGTCTAATGCCCCTAGCACCTTCATGAGGTTGATGACAGAAGTCCTAAGGCCTTACTTAGGCAAGTGTGTAGTGGTTTACTTTGATGATATTCTTATTTACAGTTCAACTAAGGGAGAACATTTGCAACATCTGAAGTTGTTGTTTGAGGTCCTAAGAGAAAACAAGTTGTATGGCAAGCTAGAGAAGTGCACCTTCATGCAGCCTGAGGTTTACTTCCTTGGGTTCATCATCTCTAAGAAAGGGGTAGCAGTTGATCCTGAGAAAGTGCAAGCAATCAAGGAATGGCCCATTCCCCAAACTGTTACTGATGTAAGAAGTTTCCATGGGTTGGCATCTTTCTATAGGAGGTTCATACAAGGGTTTAGTTCAATCATGGCCCCTATTACTGAGTGCATGAAGAAGGGAGAGTTCAAGTGGAATGAGAAGGCTGAAAGGTCCTTCAATCTGATCAAAGAGCTATTGTGTAAGTCTCCAATATTGGTTCTACCAGACTTTAACAAACTCTTTGAGGTAGAGTGTGATGCCAGTGGTCTTGGCATAGGAGCTGTGCTTACTCAAGAAAAGAAACCTGTGGCATACTTTAGTGAGAAGCTAAATGGGGCCAAGCTTAACTATTCCACATATGACAAGGAATTCTATGCCATTGTGAGGGCATTGAATCATTGGGGACACTACTTGAAGCCTAAGCCTTTTGTGCTTCATTCTGATCATGAGGCTCTCAAATACATCAATGGACAACACAAAATCAACCCCAGGCATGCCAAATGGGTAGAGTTCTTGCAATCCTTCTCATTCTCCAGCAAGTATATAGAGGGTAAGAACAATGTTGTAGCTGATGCTTTGTCTAGAAGGTCTGTAATGTTGACCTTCATGGAGCAAAGGGTGTTGGGGTTTGAATTTATGAAAGAGCTCTATCAAGAGGACCCAGACTTCAAGCATGAATGGGAGGTACATCAAGAAGGGCAAGTCAAGAAAGGGAGCAAATACACAGCTCAAGAAGGATACTTATTCTATGGGAACAAACTGTGTGTGCCTAAGGGACCTTATAGGGGACTACTGGTCAAAGAGGTTCACTCCAATGGCCTTGCTGGTCACTTTGGGGTACAGAAGACCTATGACATCTTACAAGATCAGTTCTATTGGCCTAAGATGCTCAGTGATGTGCAAGATGCCCTCAAGAGATGCAGATCTTGTCAAATAGCCAAGGCACACTTTCAAGCAGGCCCTTACACACCACTTCCAGTACCCAACAAGCCATGGGAAGATCTCAGTATGGACTTCATTGTAGCCTTACCTAGAACTCAAAGGGGAAAGGATTCAATCATGGTGGTTGTAGATAGATTCAGCAAGATGGCACATTTCATTGCTTGTAAGAAGACTGAGGATGCATTGGGGGTAGCTGAACTATACTTTAGGGAGGTTGTCAAGTTACATGGGGTCCCTAGAAGCATTGTCTCAGATAGAGACACAAAGTTCATGAGCCACTTCTGGAGAACCTTGTGGAGGCTATTAAAGACCAGGTTAATGTTTAGTACTTCTCACCATCCCCAAACTGATGGGCAGACAGAAGTCACTAACAGGACACTAGGAAAGATCTTAAGGAGTATTGTTTCTAAGTCATTGAAAGATTGGGATCTCAGGCTAGCACAAGCTGAGTTTGCCTTCAACAGAGCCCCCTCCAGCAGCACAGGTAAAAGTCCTTTTGAAACAGTTTATGGTACTAATCCTCTCATGCCTACAGACCTAGCACCAGTCAAAGGAAACAAGACAAGCTATGATGCAAAGAAAAGAGTTGAGCAAATGATACAGATTCATGAGCAAGTCAAGAAGCAGATTGAAAGGTCCAATGAGTTGTACAAGGCTAGGTCCAAGGGACCTAAGAAAGCAAGGGAGTTCAAGGCAGGGGATCTTGTATGGTTGCATTTAAGAAAAGAGAGATTTCCAGACAAAAGGAGAAACAAGCTCATGCCAAGAGCTGATGGACCATTTGAGATATTGGAGAAGATAGGCACAAATGCTTACAAGGTGGATCTACCAGGAAGCTATGGTGTACATGGTACTTTCAATGTGGGAGACCTGAGCCCCTACCATGGTGAATCAGATGATGAAGGTGAGGAAGATTTGAGGGCAAATCCTTTTCAAGAAAGGGAGGTTGCAACAGGAGTATGTGATCAAGCCAAGACACGAGCTCAACACAAGACACAAACTCAAGACAAGGCTCAACATCAAGACATCAACACCATGATCAGTTATGACAATATCCTATTCAGTCCAAACCACAACCACTTCAAACCTGCTAAGACAACACTCCCACAACCAGAACAAAGCCTAGCCATCCACTTCCCAAGGCTAAGCCACAACAAAGCACAGCCAACAGCCCAACAAACCCAACACAACAAAACAGCCCTCAGCCAAAAAACAGCCTATCACTGCCTCTCTAAACAGGGTCCATGGGGCCTCACACAATCAAACTAGCCTAACCAACCCTCAAACCTATGTCTTGGGAAGGTCCTCTACAACTTTCCCCAGGACTTCCCTTCCAAGAAACAAACACACAAAGAGTTAGCTTAGGGACAACTTCAGACTGTCCAGATTTCAGCCTTTTTGCAGTAGTTAACATGTCACTATCAAACTTTCCTTTTATGATCAAACAAACTCGAGGGCCTTTTAGAAGGACCTTTGGCATCCATCCCACTTCAGTTGAACTCAAGAATCAAGCTCAGAAGTCCACCCCTCCACCAGTTTCAACCCCAACAAACCCATTAAGGCAGATTGTCCTATTAGAATTACTTTTCTGCTTTATCTACTTTATGTCAGTTTCCTGCAAGTTTGTAGCTGTTATTTTGTTCATGTTGTAAGCCTTTGTGGCCCTAGATATCTCCTAACGTCTGATTGTATCCTTGTTGCCTATATAAGGCCTTTACCTAATGAAATGCAAATCAGATTTGAAGTAAAACATAAAACTGAAACTTTGTTTCTGTTGCATCTCTTGGCTGTGTGCTTGAGACAACTTCCTTTGCTTTGTGCTTGGAAGTGAGCTTGGGTCCTTAGCTGTGTGCTGGGATCAAAGTTCAACCCTCAATCATTGGCTTTGTGCTTTGGTTAAGGTCCTATCTTAGTTCTTTGTCAATCAATCCAAACAGAAACAGAGTATTTGCAAAGTGTCTGAACCTCAATCAAATTGTCATTGTTTAGTTGTCTTTCTGAATAGTTTCAGTG